>QMIH01000127.1:1195792-1224984 GCA_003987875.1 Clarias batrachus
CAGACAGAAATAGGCAGACAGACAGACAGAAATAGGCAGACAGAGAGAGAAAGAGGCAGAGAGACAGAGAGAAACAGGCAGACAGAAATAGCCAGACAGACAGAGAGAAATAGGCAGACAGAAAATGTTCTAAGACTGGTTTCTGGTCCGCCAGTGTATGAACCGTAAAGATATCACTGACAGAAGGGGTTCTGATCAATGTACAGACACAACCTAACCTTTCATTTATGTATATATTTGACTACAGCAGACAGACTAACCCTCTGAATCATGGGGTTGGGAGCGCTTGGTTTCTTCTCTCTTTTCACCACGGCATTTTTCTCCTCATCGCTGCTTCTGTCTAAATAAATAAATAAATACATTCATACATAAACAGTCTGCCTTTAGAGGTTTCATAGTTTCTACACTGTTAGCATGTCTGACTAGCCGGTCTCCAGTGTTTAAGCTTATAATAAATCTAAGCTAAAGATTTCTTATCTAACATTAAGGGAAATAAACAGTTAGTTTTACCTTTATCGCTGTCGCTGGCTTTTCTTTTCCGTGCAGCGAATTTCTTGTTTGATTTTTTAAACAGAAACGTGCAGGTTGTTGATTTGGTTGGTTCAGCCTCCGCCATTTTGAATTCCGCTCAAAAACAAACCAGTGGAGTTAAGAGTCGCTAGAGTCACAGTGCGACACCTAGTGGACTGGAGGTGAAATTCAGTCAGCGTTCCACAAACACATACAGCACGTGTGGGGATTTTTTATTTTATTTTAAACAGAGAGCCAGATTATAATTGACATAATTCAAGGCCTTTGTTTAATTATTTGTTCGTTGGTTTAGGGTACAAAATGTCTGTTTGGCATTTTTGGTTCAAATTTTACGCCAATATTTTCAATACAAATTATATGATCAGCCACAGCTTGAGTATGTGTTGGTCTTTCAGCAGTTCCTATCAAGGAGTTGCCACATTTTGGCACAGGTTTTACAAAAGCTACCCTTTCTAACGCAACTCTCCCATTTTATCCAGGACTGGGAGCAGCACTTGGGTTGGGAAACAAACCTATGTCTTCATCATGGCAGGTGAGGAACCTACCGCTGAGCCACCAATGCCCTAATCACAGCTTAAGTGAATTATAAAACTATTAATACGAATTTCCCAATTTCTTATTATTTGGTCTGTCTATACTGAGTGTAAAACAGACTAATGCTTGTTTAAATCCAAATGATCTGGGTTTATATTAAAAACCCATCAACATGTCGACTGAAAATGTGCTTCAACAGAAGGAATATTGTTGTTGTTATTGTTGTTGTTAGTCTTTCGGCAGCTCCTGGCACGGGGTCGCCACAGCGGAGCACCCGATCCGCACATACAAGCTTGGCACAGGTTTTACGCCGGATGCCCTTCCTGAAGCAACTCTCCCATTTTATCTGGGCTATGACTCACTGAAAATGTGTTCTTTTGTACAAAGCATTTGTTACAGATAGATAAATCGTTAGATATACGCCATGGTGGCTTAGTGGTAAGAACTGTTGCCTCACACCTCCAGGATCTGGGTTTGGATCTTGCACTTCCTGCCATGTGCTTGGTGCTCTGGTTTCCTTCCACAGACTAAAGACATGCAGATCAGATTAGCTTGTGTTCCCAAACTGCCCATAGAGTGTGAATGAGTGTGTGTGTGTGTGTGTGTGTGTGTGTGTGTGTGTGTGTGTGTGCCCTGTGATGGATTGGCACCCTGTCCAGGGTGTACCTCACCTTGTCCCCTGAGTCTCCTGGGATAGGCTCCAGGCCCCCCTGGAGAAAGCGGTATAGATGGTGAGTGAGAAAGATAGATAAATATACTTAATTCACCCAAAAGGAAATTCCAAATGGTCTGCATTGTGTATTTTATTACTTTTCCGTAGCTCTTATCCTGTGTTGGGTGGTGCCTAGAAAAATATAAGTCTATTTTGCAGCCTATCCTAGGAAACTCAGGGCACTAGAGACACTCTGAATGGAGTGCCAACCTATCACACGATCCACACACACACACACACACACACACACACACACACACATATCACACATTTTCATATTATAGGTAAACTGAAATAACCAACACATGTCATGGGACTGTGGGAGGAAAACCATAAAGGAGAAGATGCAAACTCCACTCACAGACCAGAGGCAAGATTTAAACCCTCAAACTTGCAGGTATTTTAGTCGGAATGAAACTATGCTAACTCCTGAGCCACCATATCATCAGTTTTCTTACATTTAAATAGGCACCCAGGAATCGTGCAAAATCCTGGAAATAGAATTTCCTTTTCAAAACTCTAAAGTTTACTACATTTTCTTCTCAGACTTTTGGCCTACACTGTATGAGTATGCATGCAGTTATGTTAAAAGAAAGAACAAAAATATATCTTCCTATGAACTTTTACAGACCCAGTAAGTCTGACCCTTTCCAAACTGCCGGACTTATAAAACAAATACATCAGCTTCAAAAGACGTCTTACTGAAACCACAGATTGCGCAATAGACTCTATGTTACGGATGACGAGACAAATCACGAACTTTGATCTTCAGACCTTCATACGTGTGAGGTTCATTTTGCATGTCCTTTCACCAGATTTCTTAAGACCCAATCAGCACACACTCACGCCATGCACTCTTCAGAGTATTCGTGTGCACATGCACTAGGGTTTACAACTGTCTGTTTGTGTGAGGGAGGAGAAAATGTGGTTTGAACTTTCAGGTGCTTTAAATACACCCTAATTTTGATATTTATGTTATAGGTTATTCAAAGGTCAAGGCAGTATGGTGACCTCCGATCCGAGGTTTCACTGTGTGTGTGTGTGTGTGTGTGTGTCTTCATGTGTATGTGGAGTTTGTACATCTTTCCGTTCTTGGTGGGTTTTTTATCACAGTCCAAAGACATCCGATTAGGTTGACTGCCATTTCCAAAGAGTATTATTTTATGTAAAAGAAGTTAATTCTATTTTCTTCCTCTCGGATCTGATATTAACGTGTTAAATCTTCCATGCTGCTATCTTCTTGTCTTCTCTTGAATCTGTCCCACGCTCACCTTCTCATTCAATCTTTATGTCTCTTTCTCCCTCTGTCTACCTTTACTCGAGCCAACACCTCCTGGTTCGTATCTGGATGAACAGCTGTCTAACTTCCACTCCTTTGTTCTTCAGGATTTGACCAGGACATTTTACAATGGTTTATGTTCTTTGTAGTCACAGATGTCGATGGCACAGGCTTTTGGTCAAACATATAGAAACTCTGGCTTTTGCTATTAATAATCAGTCACCTTTTTGACAGACAATGTGTTTGTGTGTTTTTCCTGGCACCAGAAAAGATTATTGAAGCACAGCGTACAGACCGAGCGACTCGCTTATTCAACTACGCAGCTTTAAAACTTCACAGAGTGTGTGTGTTTGGTTGTGCGATGGACTGGCACTACATCCAGCGTGTACTCTGCTTAGTGACCCAAGGTTAAATGAATGTATTGTTGTATACAGACGTTACCCTTTAGGAAACGATAGGACTCATGCTTATTACATCATAGCAAATTATGATGTAGTGATTATATTAAATCATTCATTCTTTCATTAATCCTCACACACTATGGGCAACTTGGGAACGGCAATTAGTCTGCCTTTGGACTGTGGGAAGAAACCGAAGTACTCGGAGGAAACCCACTAAGCACAGGGAGAACATTAAACGTAACTGTTAAACTGTTAATGTAGAAATTTAGAGATATTATTAAAAGAATATCTGGAGTGTGGAAAAAATCATACACACACTTGTACTCTCTTAACACTGCTGTCCTATGTAAACTTTATTTCAATGAAAAAGTGTTGGGTGCCACTTTACATCTTTCCCTTACCCAAGCCTTTGTGTCGGCCCATGTTTCCTCATTAAATATTACAATGAGCCCTAGTCACGTGACCTTTCTGGAAACGTCCATGGAACGATTCGTATGTTGTTATTAAAATTACTTTAGTATAGAGTAAAAAAAATCATTATACATCAGTTAATGATCTCTGAAAGGTGAAATATAAACACGATATACACGTTTAATGCGAACAAGTTTTTATTTACCGTCATGTATGTGTCATGTAACGCGTTTTTTTTTCTTTCTAATGCGCATGCGCGAGAGCATTCCAACTGGCGCACAGTGTGAGCGAGCTCCGGCGCGCGAGCCGATGGCGTGGCTCCACTGAGCGAGTCGATGAGCGAGAGAGAGTGTCACTTTGTTCAGACGAAATAGTGGGAAATGGATTCTTTTATCAATCTGACCAATCAGAGCCAAGGAAGGGATCGTATTTTCAGGTGAGTGTAGATTAATGCATAGCGTTAAAGTTTAGTAAAAGTGATTAAACTGCTTTAAAACAGAGTTTGCCTAATCGGAATTGTGCTCAGGGCAACCCAGTACGCATGCGCGTTGGCCAAGTACCTGCTCCGCAATGATCTGAAGAGGAAAGTGGTGGTGCAGAAGTTGCAGAGCCTGGAGTCCAGCATGAGCTCCGGACGGAAGTGTAAGGTCTTCTAGAAAAATCCATCCCGGACCTCATTTCTCTTTTTGTTTCTTCATTTGTTCTATCTGTTCTAGAATCTCCTCCTCTTTAATACACAACTTTTTTTTAACACTTCATGATCACCAGTGTTTCCCAGATGATTCTAATTTTCACATGGGACATCTAAACACCTTTTTATTTCCCACCATCAGTAAAAAAAATTTAAAAAAACACACACACACACCCACAATATAGAAATAGTTATCTATTTAAAGAAAAGGTTTTTTTTTTATTTTTTCAAAAAGTCTGTTTAGCCATATTTTGTCACACCATCATGAAAAACTGGCTGGACAGAATTGATTGTAACTTTCAGTATTCAGCTTTCAGTATTTTCAGTTTAATCTGCACCGTAAGTGAAATATGTATGTTGAGTAAAATCGATGTTATGAACAGTTATGTGTCGATTTTAATAATCTACTTTAAAATAAGTTACTAATGCGCTACTTGCTGAATGTAAACAAACACCTGCACCAATAGATATTAATTGTAAAAGCTAAACTGAATATTTTTACTGGGATTAGTTCATATTTTCACTTTGGCTGAAATAACAGCGCTGACGTGGTATAAGCCAATTTTAACACGCTGCAGTCGTTTTAAGACAAAACTTCATCTTTATCTGATCTACTTTTTCCATTTCTCATCTGTGATTCTTATCGGTGTATTTGTCTGACGACGAGAGAAGTACAACTTAGTGTAAACAAGGCGTACTCAACCTTACAGAATGTGATTTCTTTGTATTAATAAGTTAGACAGAGAGTTCAGCCATACAGAAAGAGAGACAGACATGTACGTAGGCTTCAACCTGAAATAATAATAATATCACTGATTATATTAAAGATCAGCAGATTATTATTAGCTTTAACCTTTTAACTATTTCTACAAACTCACAAAAGGTGAGGTGAAATGCCTTGTTATGATCTGAGGATAATAACCTGAGCTGATTGGATGTGATGAGCAGAAAAGCATCTCTTGAAGAGGATGGGCTGCAGAAGACCACGTCAGGTTCCTCCTATGTCTGTCAAGAACAGAAATGCAGGTGTATACTGTGGGTGTTCCTATTAAAGTGGGCGACGGGTATAGCGAGTCGTGTTCTCATGTATCACGTGTTGAGACTCGTTGTTGCACGGCAGAATAATGATAAACATTAAAAAAATTAACTTTTGCCTTGTCCATGTTGTGCCAGTTATTATCAAAACTATTTATTTACATGATTAACTTACTTAAGAAAGAATAATAACTTAAGCTTAAGCCATGTCTCTTAACATGTGTGCAACGCTGTCACTGAAACCCAGTCACTAGGATTAAGAAAGAGTAACTGATGAGTCACATGACCTAACAGCGCCTTTCTAACAGCATGGCTATGAGAAAAGTACACTTACTGTACTATCCAGGTTATTGAAATTAAATTTAAGATTTAGTTGTTTGTCACATGTCCGTTACAGCACAGTGAAATGATTTTTAAAAATGTACTTATTTATTTGTTTTTGTTTGTTTGTTTTGTTGCATATCCCAGTTAGAAAGCTGGGTTCAGAGTGCAGACAGGGTTAAGGGTCATGCTCAAGGGCTCGACAGTGGCATTCCTGCATGTGTCTCTAATCAGCCAATCACGCGGAAGCAGCGTGTGAAAGAAATCATGCAGATACAGGTCAGAATTCAGTTTAAACTCTAGAGACTGAAAATCCCAGCAGATCAGCAGGTTGTGAAACCAGCCCTCCTGGCACTAACATGACCATGTCCTTGCCTTTTTTCATCCATTCTGTCCGTTGTGAGCAGTAAGTTTTAGACTTGCATCTGCGTTTACAGTACATATTACGGCATTTGTCAGACGCGCTTATCAAGAGCGGCTTACAGTTTGTCTCATTATACATTTGTGCAGTTAAGGATGAAGGGCCTTGCTCAAGGGTGCAACGGTGACAACTTTGTGGTGCTGGAGTTTGATGCGCAGGTGTTCCTATTAAATTGCAAATTGCATTTGGTTAATTTGTTTATTTTCAACATTTCATTAGGAGCGGAAAATAAACAGCTCAGTTAATGTCTGCAGCTTGGTGTCATTTTTCACGGCTTTATCGCTTTAAGTGATAAAGTTCAACAAAGCTGTTGAGGCAAACTATGTTTTGTCATTTGTGCAAGTGTAAGCACTGTTGGAACACCAAATTCTTTGACCTGCATATGTTATAATTTGCCTGCTTCGAACATTCACTTTGCATTTTCTGAAATTTTCCCATCAGCCAATGACAAAAAGAATTTCATCCCGATGCAAGAGTCTACAAAAGACGCTAACTTTTCATTCTCTCATTCAGTTTTCAGGCTTGGAAATGCAGTGAGTTCAATAGACGCAGCTAAGAAAGCCCTTTACCTCACCGACCCTGTGGTGCGGTTATGCGTCACCGTATCCAATCTGAACCGCGCCCTCTATTTCATCTGTGACAACGTGCTCTGGGCGAGAAGCATCAGCCTCCTCCAGGACATCGATAAGGACAAATGGAACCTAAACGCCACCCGGTATTACTTTTTCTCCCTGCTGATCAATCTGGTCCAGGACACTTACACGATTGCCCGGCTCATGGTCCAGAAGTCTCGAGACGACAGATATCATCGGAAACTCGACCGTCACCTCGATGAGAGTCCGGACGCTGCCGATGTCGTTATCCCACAGCTCGATGCGTTTCTGTTCCTACTAATCGAGAGCCTTCGAAATCACCCGGCTCTCGCTCTCGACGTGTTAAAGAATGTGTGCGATATTTTCATTCCTTTGGATAAGCTCGGACTTTACAGGACGAATGAAGGTGTCACAGGACTGTGCGGACTTGTTTCATCTCTTATAGGAATACTGCTGGTCCTGAAGCCCAGTCTGAAAAACAAGCCGTAGGGGATGAAGTGCAGGCTTAAAGGCCTGACAGGAAGGCCTTTCAGACATCAAGTACTTATGAAAGCTGATGCAAATCTACAAATCATCCTGAATTGGATGAATCACTTTTATAGAGTCGGAAAACAATTTAATATATTAATGAAAATAATATGCAGAAGAAATATGTATTATAATTGAAGTCGTTATTTGTCTGATCTAGCCTACTTTACTGCACTTTATTCGTATATTTCAGTTTGTGGGACCCACTAGGGTCAGAGGTACGGCACCCAAAGCCTTATTAAAGCCCGATATTAATATTTTGAATCTAAAATGAAATGCGCTTTTTGATTTTATACAAGAGACAGTTTTCCCGTAGCTGATGACGCGCACGTGTCTACCGTACAGTATGTGAATGGAGTACTGTGCATCGTTAGACGTTTCATCACTTCTACAGAATGATTCGATATGAACCGCCGACACCTTGTTTTGACCTGGATGAGTGAATGTGTATCCTCTGAATGATGTCTCCTATATATGATCAAAATGGTAAGACTGTTACAGTCTGAACACTCCTCACATCTCTTCTGAGGACTTTAATAGCATTTACACTGCCGCACTCGCTCACCTTCAGCTTTACAGTAAATGCAGCACACAATATGGTGTCCAGTTCATGCGTGTAAATGATTCCTCACTCTCCCAGAGCCACTCTTTCACACTCTTGAGTCCTGGAATATGGGCCGCGCCATCATGGAAGAAAAACTCCATATTTGTGGTAACCTGGTCATTCAGTACATTCAGGTCGTCATCTGACTTCATTTTATCGCCGCATAACGTTGCTGAGTCGAGACCCGAGCGACAGAAGCATCCCCAGATCATCCAGTAACACTGTACAGTGGGCACTATGCATGATGGGAACATCGCTTCATGAGCTTCCCTTTCTCACCCTAACACGCGCATTACTCTAGAAGAGGCTCAGTCTTGGACTTATGAGACCACCTGACCTTTTTTTACATCGCTCCAAAGTTCAATTGTTATTCTCCCGAGCAATTTTTTTCTGAACAAGTGGTTTTCTTATGGTCGGACACACAGCTGTTTAGTGAGTTCTCATTACTTTGTGTGTGTAGCTTTTCCTTTACTGTTAAATTGTTCTCATATAATGTCAACAACTGTTTAAGTAACACTACAGTACGTGCAGTACTTCTTTTTATACTGTAGGAGGTAAACTATCCCAACATCTGATGGACTTTTTAAAATGTTTAATATTTGAAAAGCATCTTATATTCAGTTGAAGTGATTGTGCAGTTAAGGCTACAGTATATAAATGTCACAGATCTTGAAACCTGCAATAAATGTAAATTAGGTTGGATTGACCGAATCAGTGTACTTTTCTTGTTCATCATCTTAATACTGTATTATTTCGGGAATGTAATAGAAACTGATTTACATGCTAGCTATCAGACCAACCGCAGAATCGCCTAGTGCACCAACCACCAGTCATACCATAGCAACTATCTACAACTAACATCATGGCAAACCCCTGGGAAACCATAAGAATAGCTCATTTCTGTCAGACTTAGTAACCATTATGGTATATTATAGAAACCTATTATTACAACTCTAGCATACCCTGGGATACCATGCAACTAGTAAATAGTTGTTTACCTCACCAGATTCGTTGAAGAAATAAATAATGGAGGGAAAAAAAAACAGACGTAGAGTGTGTAATGTTACCATAACCTCTCTCGTGTATTTTTTATAACCTCGAGGCAAGCGTGTGAACCGTATCCTCTAAACAGCTTTTTAAAAGACTCTTGGTGTTTGTATTTACTGAGTTGTGCGTTAGCACAGATTATCTACAACGTAGTCGGACAGGTTTATATTAATATACTCATTCTACTGCATTTTCATTTTCACAGTAACGCCATATATATATATACACACACAGTATATACAGTATATATACACACACTTCTCTTTTTGATATTGTGAGAGACTCAGTGGATGTCATACATACGGTGTTTGTTTCACTTCAGACATTTTTGAGATAGGGAGGCAATTGTGTTGGGGTGATAGATAACACGGACATCACAGAACCCATCATCATCCCCATATTCCGCCAGCACACCCCCAGCTTTCTGTTCATGGACGAGAATGCTCCACCACATCGTGGCAGAATTGTCACAGCTCGACTTCAGGAAGTTGGAGTGCCTCATATGGTACGGCCATCAATCACTTCAGACCTGACCTGAACCCCATAGAGCACGTCTGGGACCAGATGAAGCAGAGACTGGATGATCGTACCCCACCCCCTTCCCCCACGTGACCTGGCAGAACTGCGTGTAGCACTTGTGGAAGAGTGGAGCGCATGGCCTCAGAACAACATTATGAGGCTAGCGAGGAGCACGAGTCGTCGCTGTCAAGCTGTTATTGCAGCAAATGGTGGAAACACCCACTAGTGACATTGTCAATTTTTGGTATTTGGGGCTATCCTGGTTATTGTCTCAATTTTTGGGGTAGTAAATATTGAAGAAGAACAAAAACAATGAAAATGGTGTTTCTTCTCATACATTATTAGTAATATCAAAGGGAACTTTTACTTATTTCATTAAAATTCAGAGCAAATAGGAAAAGCTCTCATGTAAATAACAATATCCCTAACTTGTGGTGAATAGTCTATGTATATATACACACACACACACTGGCGATCAAAATTAGAGAACAATTTATAAACAGTTGAACAATTCTGAAATCATGTCGTCTTCACTGCTCAACAGTTGAAGGAGTTTTTCTCCTGTCTATACCATGCTAGCAGAACACCTTTTCCACAAAATAACTAAGGCATTTCAACAACAAAAAATATTTTGCAGAAAACACACTGACCAAATTAGAGAACAATAATGACTGTAGCATGAAAAAAGATTACAACAAAATGTTCTGAAGGTTGCAACAGTCAGCAATTAGTAGGAAGTGTACAGGCCTCTGCTCTGAATGACTTCAGCACATCTGCGGTCACAGGACAGCACTGGTCTCTCACACTGCTCTGGTGTGATTTTGGTCCACTCTTCTTCCAGTCTCCTCCACAGTTTGGTGACTGTAGTGGGTTTCTTGGCCATAACTTTGTCACCAAAGATTTTCCAGAGGTTCTCTATTGGGTTGAGATCAGGACTCTGGGCAGGCCATGTCATTATTGCAATGTTTTCAGTTTCAAGGAACTGCTTTACTCATTTTGCTATGTGACATGGAGCGTTGTCCTGCATGAACACTGCGGGCTGATCGGGTGATGAACGCAGGGAAGGAACCATATGTTTTTGAAGACGGTTCTGATAAACATTTGCATTCACTCTGCCATGTAGCTGTATAAGAGGCCCAGCACCTGCTGCAGAAAACATGCCCAAACCATGACACTTCCTCCTCCACTTTTCACTGACTTCTTTACACACTTTGGGTTCAGTCTTTCTCCAGTTTGTCGCCGAACATAATGTTTCCCATCGGACCCAAATACATTAAACTTGCTTTCATCACTGAAGTGAATTTTGGACCAGATCTCCTCTGTCCACACAACATGCTCCTCAGCAAAGCTTAGTCTAGCCTTTTGATTCTTTTGGCTAATGAGAGGTTTGGTCACTGCAGAGTGGGATTTCAGTCCGAATGCTCTTAAATATCGAGACACCGTATGACTAGACAGATCCTTACCCTGTTCAGCGCTGAACTGGTGAGCAATTCCAGCTGCAGTGTGGAAACGATTGCCCATTGAGATCCTCCGCGGTATCCTGTCCTCTCCCGTGGACGACTAGCCTTCTTGGGGGACTTGAATGAGTTTGTGATGTTGTAAAGATTCAATATTCTTGAAATCACAGAACTTGTCGTGCTATGGCTGATAGGGTCATACCTTTGGCCTTCATCTGGACAACCTGCTGCCGGAGGCTTTCAGTCACTTTAGAACGGGCCACAATCTTGCAGAGTCGGTGAAACTGGAAGTTAAGCTGCCAGTTAAATAGGGGTTGACAAATAATCAAGGAAATTAGTACAAGGTGACAGATTGACACCAATAACTGGGAGGTATCTGAAAGTGTTCTCTAATTTTGATCAGCGTGTTTTCTGCAAAATTATGTTTTTTTGGTTGAAATGCCTTAGTTATTTTGTGGAAAAGGTGTTCTGGTACCATGGTATAGACAGGACAAAAACTTCTTCAACTGTTGAGCAATGAAGACGATATTATTTCAGAATTGTTCAACTGTTTATAAATTGTTCTCTAATTCTGATCGCCAGTGTGTATATATAACTTTTGTCATTCATGTGCTACAGCTTAAACGAGTGTGTTAATACAAACCTGTCAGACTACATTATATATTTCATATGTATGTGTTTTTTGTAATAATGAGCAGTGTGTTTTTGGAAGGAGTCTCCAGTGGCAGAAATTTGCAGCTTATAGCTGTTGATGATTAAATTGATTATTTTCCTATACAAAGGATAACTAGTGTAAAAATGATTCACAACTTTATATGAAATATTAATAATAGCAGTGGAATGATATGTCAGGACAAATTATAATTTTTAATAATATAAAAATATATGTTATATTTATGACAAATAATAAATCAATCTTAATATGATTTATTCTTGACACTTATCTTTTTTGTAATCCCAGCTGTACCGGAAACTTCGACCTCCTGCCGCGTTGATGTCGTAAAACAGTTCAACAGTTGCGCTATTTCCGGCACGGCGCCATTTTAAGAAAGAGTGCTGCACGGAGAACAAGAAAGCCAACAGCGGCGGAGACGTTTCATTATTTTTTATTATTCACCGAGTCATTAAATTGTTCTGGGAAAGCGTTCAAAAAGCCAGGACGATTTCTTTCATCGAGCTCGGAGATTCACTTTGCTGTTGAATGCGGAGCTGAGGTAATGTAATGGTTTGTTGGGAAGGCCATGTTGTCTCGCGAGCTTGTGAGAAAGTGTTAGCTTAGCATCGTCTACCCGACTCACTTGATAAACGTGAGAAACGACGAATTTCGCTAAGTGGTGGTTTTAGTTTTAGATTTCTTACGGGTATTAAGTCTGGCTAGACACACGTTTATGCAGAGTTACATGTACAAAAGTGAAGTTTAGTAGTCTTGAGGGGTTTGTAGCTACAGTTACGTTGTTTTCGTGGGTAAAAATAATAATGCAAAGAAGGTTCGGTCAGTTGGTTTGTTAGCGAACTAGCATGCTAACGCTCTGCTCTAACCAAGATTTAAACTGTAAATGTAACGTTTTATTTTTAAACACTTGCATTACGGTACGTTGCAGCCTTTTTTGCATGTAAATTTTTTACAGGTTTAAAGTAGTTTTATTTATTTATTTTTTTAAAGATTTGCTATTAATTGTTATTAACTATGGCTGCATTAGTTGAACAGTTCCTTGTTTTGGATTGATGCGACCAAAATTTTAAACATTTTCAGCTCTAACCAGTTAGAAATGGTGTCAGTGTTGTTCACATGGTGTTTAGGCAATGTGGAAAAAAGCTAATTCATGAACTAGATAATGCTTTAATCAGTTATAATACACGCTATGATTTGTGCCTAAGCAAAGAAAGCCTCTTGACTAGACGAAGCAGTCCAAGTCTGTCGCGTTTAACATTCGCTTTGTGTTTCACAGGTGAACAATGACTCAGTTTCTGCCCCCGAACCTGCTGGCACTGTTTGCCCCGCGGGATCCGATACCGTTCCTGCCTCAGTTGGAGAAACTTCCTCATGAAAAGCATCACAACCAGCCTTACTCGGGCATCGCTCCTTTCATCAAGCACTTTGAGGTACGCTTCGAGTGCTCAGATTGTACGGATATGCAACACAGATAAGCAGCACGCAATGCATGTGCATGTTTGATTTGTTTGACAGATTGACTGGTAGACGTAAGACCAGGTGATGATCCATCATGTATGAATTAGGGTGGCAAGGTTATGTTCACTTTCTCCTGTTTAAATTATTCTATTCAAAGTTCCCATTAAAAACCTAACAGAAGCCAAGGTTCCTTGGGTAAATGTGATGGGCACACGGCATCCTTATCAAGTGTAATCTAAAAAAATAAAACATAAGCTGGATATAATTATCCAAATCACAGGCATCTTTAGAGAACTATTTTTTGAAAGCCTCTTGTTTCTTTAACACTCTGCTCGTTTCAGTTCCCCACTTGCTCCTTCAAAACAATGGGCACAAAGATAGGGAGGAAAAAAAAGCAGACTAACATGTTTAAGCAACTTCCCATGCTTTTTTTTCCTTTCCTTTTTTTGAGTGTAAATATACTTTTGTACATCGTACAGTTGTGCCCATTGTAACCCTGCAGAGTGAGATTGTGTAGTTTTAAGTTTTCTTTCATATTTCTGTATGGACGTCTGATATTATAAACCGTGCATTTTTTTTGTTGTTTTCTTTTAAAAACTTAGGATCCTAGAGATGCTCCGCCACCGACAAGAGCTGAAACGCGGGAGGAGAGACTGGAAAGAAAGGTTTGAAGTTTTACTGTGATGTTATCAGTGTATTTGTGAACTCTGTGTAATAATATTCTAGACTGTAACGTATTTTCTAAACAACTACTCAAATCACAGAGGCGTGAGAAGATGGAGAGGAGGCAAGGACTCGTAGAAACCGAGCTAAAGTTATGTAAGTACACCTCGAATACACATTTATTCACTTTTATTTGAGTAGTGATTTTAATAGTGCATAATGTCTCAAAGCATCTTTACAATATATACAGTGGAACCTTGGACTGCGAGCATAATTAAACACTCATAAACCAAAGTGAATTTCTCCATAAGAGATAATGAAAACTCAGATTATTCATTCCACAACCCAAAAAAATAAATACAAAAATAATTAATGCAAAATATAAAGTAAAAAAAAAATTAACCTGCACTTTACCTTTTGAAAAAAAGCAAAAAGAAATCCTGACATAAGTGTTTGCATTAGTGTTTGTCCTGTGTGTGTGTGTGTGTGTGTGCTTGTGTATGTGCGACACCCTCTCCCTCTTCTCGTCTTACAAGGTAACCCTTCCTCTTATTTGTGCGGGGGCGATTTTCACACACACACTAACTGCCAAAAAACTGCTTCATCAGGAAAATTAACAATAAACATCTGACTCTCTGAACGTTTGCTTACTGGGTTAATTGCAATCCGAGGTTCCACTGTGTGTGTGTGTGTGTGTGTGTGTGTGTGTGTGTGTGTGTATAATATATATATATATATATATATGTGTGTGTGTATGAACATGTGCTGCTCTTTGCTACTGTTTTTAACAGGGGATCCTCACAATGACCCGAACGCACAAGGAGATGCTTTCAAGACCTTATTCGTGGCTCGTATTGTGAGTTTCTTAATTTTTATCTGACTCAAACCCCTATCCTTTCCTTTGCATTTTTTTATTGTGGTGTTTTTTTTTTTTTACTACAGAACTACGATACTACAGAGTCCAAACTGCGTCGTGAGTTTGAGGTCTATGGCCCCATCAAACGAGTGAGTAGAAATTAAAACCTTAAAAGCCTAGCACAAAAAACTTCAAATACAAACATTTAATCATTATAGCTACATTGTTACTGAGCAGCACATGTTATTTCATCTGCTATGATTAATAATTCTAAATAGGCAGAAAATTATTAACCAACAATTATTGACCCGGGATACCAGTGTGGGAATAGTTTAGAGCACCATGCATAGGGTTATAAAGAAATTGCATTTTTTTTTTCTTCTTCTTAAGACTAATTTAAACTTGCTGTATTTTGCGACTGGTGGAGTGGTGTCTGAGACTAATTTGTTCGTAGGGTCTGTACCACCATCATTTCAGTCTATAACAATGTATACAGTCATGTTGAGTGTGTTTTGTCTGTGCTGGATCTCTCTCGGCACTGCGCATAGATCTTATTGACACGCATCTTCTTTTGCTACTACTGTCTGTGGAGAAATTCAATTAGCAGATAGGGTTTAGAGCATTGCTCAAGGGCACGACAGTGGCAGCATGCCAGGGCTGGGACGCAAACCCCTTTCCAACCTTCTGATTGGTCACGCAGAGTCTTAACCATTTAAGCCACCACTGCTGAAGTCTTGAGATTTTTCCTGCTTTGAATTGGTGTGTCCTGACTGATGTGTGTTTGGTTGTAGATCTACATCGTGTACAACAAGAGGACAGGAAAGCCACGTGGCTACGCCTTCATCGAGTATGAACACGAGCGAGACATGCACTGTAAGTAGACCCTCCTTCTCAAAGATCTCAACATTCGGGTTCCTCAACCTGTATTCTCTGATCAGATTTGTGTTATCTGTGCCCATTTGGATAACCCAGATTGAACCGGTTTGCTATAGTTAAGATATAGTTGCAAACCGTTTTGCTTTAAGAACAAAAAAAACACGTGGGCTTTGAAAGTGTCGGCTAACTGCCCTGTGTGTGTGTTTGTGTGCGTGTTGGTGACTCAGTGTTTCTGTTCCCATCTGTGATTGTGTGGTGTGAGTGAACGGGTGTCCTGTTGGGTGGGCGGGGCATTTCAAGTCAGTATGACTGTGCATTAGTCCACTACACGTGCATTCTGACGAATATGTCGCCGCTCTACGGCATCTCTGTAACGTTTAGGCGATGAGACACACAGGAGAGAGTGTGTGTATGTGTTCCAGTCGGAGCAGCGGTGGTAAGCTAAAGGCCGAGCCTTCTTTAGCGCCAAGGTGACACTTATTTTAAAAAAACAAAACAAACAACACACACAAAACCTGTACACCTGTCTGTCTGTTCAACAACACAAAGGTTTCTGAGGCGAGTCTGTTGCTGAGTGAAGTGTTGCAAGCGCAATGCAAGATCCATGCCGTGTATTAATTGTGTGTTGTTCTCGTTGCTACTGCAGCCGCCTATCTCTGATGGCTATTGGCCAGAGCTGGCTTGCAGATCATGGTGATGGTTTTGATACATCTACACCCTACTACCACAGCTCAGTATATGGTTGGTATGATGGGTTTGTATGATGGGTAAGATTTCTTTACACCCTCATCTACTTCTAGGCTGCGACGAGGCACACGTTCATCGGACCAAATTACAGAGATGCGACATTTCACTTTCCCCTCTCTTTAAATAAATAAATAAATTTTGGTCCGTGAACGTCCCTCGTGATAGGTTTAGGGAGCGGGTGTCTGGAGTCAACCTCTCCCGTTAAAGCCGCCACTTCGTGTTGACGTTAAAGCCCAGGGTGTACTCTGCAACATTTACATGGGTTTGTTGAGATTTTAACATACAAAGCTGAGGTAGAAACCTGGGAGGACGGATGCATATGCGAATGCGACATGCCATTTTTCTTAGGAATTTACCCATAGTGGGAGAAATCCCTGTCCCACGGTGAGTTTTATGTCCCTGAAATCATCCTGACCCATCTAAATCTTACAGAGTATAGCCCTTGATTGGCTTTAATGGGGAAGGTTCATCAAAGGCAGTCTGCTATCTGATTAAAAAAAGAAAGCTAGTGTATTATGTCAAGGACGATTAGGAGTTAGATACTGATCTAGAAACATACAGAATTATGAACACCGAGCATACAGATTTTACAATTTAGCCTTGACTAATAGTAGCCTTACCGTGAAATAATCGTACATCAGTTCGAGAAACCTTTCATAGAGAATAGTTTTATTTTTAAAAGTTATCTAGGTTTTATGTTCCCCCTTTGTACATTTTCTCCTGTGTGCCTTATGATTTCATAATTTAAGCTTCAGCGTAACGTAACCTGAACTGGTGTTTTAAATGATGTAGATCTAGAAATGATGCTAATTACCCAGCGGAGTATATAATAAACAGGGGTGGACAAATCATAAACGAAGTAGCCCTGTTGTGCATTTAATCTCAAAAAAGCAAAGTTTCATTAGAGTGTATTAATAAGGAATAAGAAGGAACCTGTAGAGCAGATAGTGTGTGGAAGTGGTGCCGGATAGAAGCAGATGAAGAGTTCGAGACAAAGAACATATCAAGATCAGGGAAGAAAGCAAGACTGGACTGAACAATCGGCTTTACAGGGCCGGGAGATGAGATGAGGAAGAATGATCGTGCCAACAGCTGTTAAACGACAAGGAAGAAGATGATTAATGGGAAATAATGTTGGTTAATTGTCATTAAACACTTCAAAGTAACTATTCACCTTTGCAGTAAGTCTCATGCCAGAATTCCCTAGCCCGTGTGTTCCTGACACTGCAAAGATCACCCATGCACCATCCATACCCTTCTGTTCTCAACCTGACTGCATCTCTGCTCATTAGTTTATTCACCAGGTGCTGGGTTTCTGTTACATTTTTAAGATTGTCACATTAATATTAAGAGTAATATTTTTGCATGCAAATCCAGTCTTGTGAACAGCACTTGAGCTACTGATTTGTCTACCCCTTTATATGTAGAAGTTCCTTCCTAATAAGTCTTTTGACTGCGAGGAATGCTTTTTTGGTAAGACCATATAGGAGAAGAGAGGGTTGTCGGTAAGGCCCTCCGGGTTCTGATATGAGGTCTGATTAGAAAATTGGGGGTTTTTGGTAAGGCCCTCTATCGTCATAAAATGGAGAGGATTTGTGGTAAGGTCCTCTCATTGTGTTTGAGTGGAGGGTTGGTAAGGCCCTCCAGAGGAGAGATGATTTGAGGTTAGAGTAGAGTTAAGGGGATTTAGGGCAAGGCCCTCTACTGTTATGGAAATAGAGAGGGGGTTTTGGGTAAGGCCCTCTGATTGTGCTTGAGTGGAGGGTTGGTAAGGCCCTCTAGAGGAGAGATTATTAAGATTGGAGATTTAAGGGGACTTGGGGCAAGGCCCTTAGGTGTTATGGAAATGGAGAAGAGGGTTTTGGGTAAGGCCCTCTAGCGGTATTCAATAGAGAGAGGGTTTTGGGTAAGGCCCTCTAGCTTTGTTGGAATAGAGCGAGGGTTTTGGGTAAGGCCCTCTAGTTGTGTTTTGGGTGGAGGGTTTCTGGTAAGGCCCTCTAGCAAAGAAATTTTTAAAGTTCAGAGTAAATTTGAAGGGGGTCCACAGTAAGCTCCTCAGATTGTCTGATTCCACTGGCATGGTCGTCATCTACAGTACAGACCAGAGTAGCAGTGTGGACGTCGTCCAGTCCATCTGTCCAAAGGAATGGATTTTTTTTTACCCTTTAAAAATTTTTATTTTTTATTTTTACCCGAGCCACTTTCGTTTTTGTTTTTTTGCTGCTTGTTTGAAATGTATCACCTCCCCATTGGCTCAGCACCTGGAATCACCAGGCTACACCACCGATGGGTTCCATCCGGTCCTGGCCAGGTATTATGGTAAGGGAGCAATTACAGGTAATATGTGGTAAGCTGGAGGGAATTACTTTTTTTCACTAGCTCAGACATTTGACCAGATTGTGCAGGATGGGGTGGGACATGGGGAAGAGGTGAGGAGGGTGTGGTAATAAATTTTAGCAGCAGGAATGAACAAGGATGTAGGTCTTTTTCTGCCATAAGTACATCCTGCTTTAAGTCTATAAAACGGCTAAAAATTCACTCCACGGGTTGAGGGTGGTTAAGTTGAGAACCGTCAATTGTGTTTTTTATTGGTGCTCTTGTCTTTTGTGCCCATGTGTTTTAATGTGAAGGTGTGGCTACTTCTCTAATAATTCCCCTATTACAGTGTGTGTGAATGGGTGGGTGTGAAACACACATTTTTGACTCTGCGGCTACTATTTGTAAGCTCCGCCTGAGCAAATTGAGATATAAACTGTGCAGACCCATGCTCGGATATCTAACTGATCAAAACGTATGTAAGTAAAAAAAAAATTACAGGTAGTCCACGACTTACAAACAAGTTCCTTTTCGGGAGCATGTTCATAAGTTTGTTTTTAAGCACGGCAAAGTGAGTCTTGGACACCTTTGAGAAGAAGATACAATGTAAAGCAAACCAACCCACTTACCTAAATCTGTCCCCTTTCCCCACACTGCCAAAGACCAAACCGTGCCTAAGGAAATTAATCTCACGTCAAATATAACGGTCTAGTCTCTGTATCTTTTGTCTCGGCTGTTTTCCACTGTATTGGACTTTGCTTTGTTGAGGATTTTACAAAAGTAGGATTATTCACCATCAGGACAGCCTTTTTTTCTTTCTTTTTTTCTTTTCTTTTTTAATCCTCGTGCTTCCGGACTGATTCATTGAAACTGGGGAGGCCGACACCCCCACACGCTATTTTGAACAATTAACATGAGATGCTGCTGTGATTTGTTTGTAGAACCATGGTCCATTTGTAACTTGAATGTTTGTAAGTCGAGGACTACCTGTATTAGTGTGTATAAATATAATTCTGTGGAGGTTTTATGTCGCTCTGAATCACCACATTTTTTTTCTTTTCCTAATTAGCTGATACTGTATTTATCACATGGTATGATGTCCAAGCATTCAGGCAAAGGTCTTTTTATTTTATGTTCAAGTTGTCTTTAAAGCTTGTCTGGTGCTGATGACGATGTTGATTAACACCATTTGGTGTTATCTGTGGTTTCCACACAGTTTTCAGCCAGGTTTATGAATATTTTAGATTTACACATCTAAAATATTCTGTAGGTCTGTATATATATAGGTCTGTGGTCGGATTTGGAGTTCCTTGTAATAAACCAACACACAAATGTATAGCTGGATCTCATCTTTAAATACTTGGCCATTGTGGCCTCGTCAAGCAAATGTTCGACTCCTTATTCAGGAAGAAATAAATTCGACTCGTGCTGTAGTTATTACTCTCATTGCACCCTAAGGTAAGCGTGTGCTGTGTAATGCCTGTATAGATTTACACAGGCTTCAAAACCTCAAGGTAAGCGATCACCAAAGTAATACTGCAGCGTACGTTCGTCCTTCTCATTTTTTTCCTTTTTTTTCCCTCTTTTGCTCTCTTTCTGTCCTCCTCCTCCCTCCCTTTCTCTCTATTACATGTTTTATCTATGTAGCGGCCTACAAGCATGCGGACGGTAAGAAGATTGATGGGCGCAGAGTTCTCGTTGATGTAGAGAGAGGTCGCACCGTGAAAGGCTGGCACCCTCGTCGACTGGGTAAGAAACGGCAAGAATCATTAATGTTACCGACCATCAAGGAGTCGATAAGTTACGTTCACGGACTGATCCCTGTGGTTCTGGTTTTTAGGTGGAGGTTTGGGTGGTACCAGGAGAGGTGGAGCAGATGTTAACATCAAGCATTCCGGTAGAGATGATGCTTCCCGTTACGATGACCGACCTATTGGGAGGTGTGTGGGGTTTTTCTTTGTTTTTTAAACTCCACTTTCTTTAACCTACTGAAAGACTCCATTGCATGGATGTTTATGTGGTTGAAAAGACTAAGAAGAGATGCCTGCTATTTAAACTGTTTTTGCTCCTGTGCTTGTGATTGCAGCGATCGGGATCGCGAGCGCGGTGATCGGCGCGAGCGGAGCCGGGAACGCGACAGAGAAAAGGAGCGTGGCGAACGGCGGCGCTCGCGTTCACGTGAAAGGCGGAGACGCACCCGATCACGGGAGCGCGAAAGGGCGCTCGGAGGAGGAGGGGGAGGTGGCGGAGGAGGAGGAGCCCCTGAGGAGACTGGCAGCCGGCGCAGGGACAGGGAAAGGGAAAGGGGAGAAGCGGAGGCCAAGCCACGAGAAAGAAGCCGAGAGCGCGACCGCGAAAGAGATCGCAAAAGGAGGAGCAGGAGCAGGGAGAGGAGGAGAGACAGAGAGAGGGGGAAAGGCACTGAGGGAGGTGAAGAGGGCGCGGGCGGACTGACCGACGGCATGATGGGAGACGGAGGAGAGAGAGGCATGGAAGAGCCTGCTGTTAATGAACAGGAGGGAGGACCAGAAGGAGAAGAGCGAGGAAGAGATCGAGACAGAGAGAGGGACAGAGACCGCGATAGGAAGCGTAGTCATAGGGATAAGGACAGGGACAGGGACAGAGAAAGGAGGCGGGACCGAGACCGGGACAGAGATCGCGAGCATAAGCGTGACAGAGGCGACCGTGAGCGCAGAGAGGATCGACACAGTGCTCTGCTTCCCCCAATGGGTGAGAACGAAGGCCTGGGTAACGGAGAAGAAGGGGACGGGTCTCTCCCGCCACAGATGGAGGAAGGTTCACAGGATGGTATGAACGCCATGATGATGGACCAGGACTCCATGCAGTCCGGAGAGGGTTACGTGTCTAATGAGAATGGCTACAAGATAGAGGCCCAGGGTGATGAGTACTAAACACTGTGGCGAGTTTGTCACATGCGGAAATAATAATTAATAAAAATAATTCCCTCTGACTGTCTGTTAACGTGTCGGGGATGAATTAGTCCGAGTATCTGTTCAATCAGCTTCATCAGAGCATGACCTGTCCATCCCTGAGCCTCTGTGCTGATATAGGAATAGCTGAACTGTGGCAAAAATTGACTACAATGAAAGTGCATTGAAAAACTTCAGTTTTTTTTTCGTAAGAACATCACCACAGTATAAAATTATTTTGGTTATAGCGATTGTCACACTGATGACCAGATTCATGTCCAATTTATTTTGTTTGTTTATTCATTAACCCAAACGTCCTTTCAGTGTAAGATATGTTTAAGGCGGTTGATTTTTTTGAAAGGTATCGAGTGTTTCAGAGGCTCCATCATGTACAGCTCTGTCCTGTTTTGAGGATCGTGAGGAATGGAGAGAGGGGGGGAAAGAGATTTGTGCTTTTAACTGAGAATATGTTGCCATAGGTTCACAACAGGTTACTCTTATTCTTTTGTAATTAGTCTTTGAAAAAGATTACGGAAGCTTTCGTGAACCACCTCCTCTCGTGACATTCATTTTGGGCTTCTGTTTTGTGTATTGGTTCTCTTTAATAAATCTTTTTTTTTAAGGAAAGCATTCGTGTCTTGTGTTTATTGTTGTACTAATTAGCTTGTCACGTTCCCCTTTTGAGAAAGTTGTTCATACTGAATTCTCAGTTCCAGTTGGTCAGAATAAATTCTAAAGGCATCTGACAGTAATGGCTTCAAGGCGAACCACAGGTTTGTATTAACACACTTGTTTTAATTTCATTTCTACTGAAAGACTAAAAACAGATTTTTTTTAGGTGTAATTGTATAATTTTAGGTGTAAGTAATTTGAAACAGTTTAATTTAACAAATATCTTAAATATACACCACCTGTTGTATAGGAAAAGATACTTTCATCTTTCTGAATTTATATGAACTTTCAATATGAAATGTACTGTAGCTCTTTACAGTATCGCAATACCCCAAAACAGTGTAATTAAATCGACACTGCCGGTTACCTATGTTACCCGTCATACAGGTAGAAATATAGTCGCAAGCAACGATGAGCGGGCCCAAGCACCATGTGCCATTGCCCAGGCCCAGTTTGTTGGCCATCATATAAAAATCCTAGGAGCAGTACATCAAAATCCACTGGGTGTGTTTTGCAAACGACCCAAAATAACCGACTTCACAGACTGTGATGACACCGGGCCTGTGTCTTACTGCTTGGGCCCTAACAAAACATATTGCTATATCTATCTTGGAAAATAATTCTCTTGAGGTTAAAAACAGTGATCCCAGTACAGGTCATACCTCTGCACTCAGTCCAATAGCCATCCTCGTCACAGGATGGCATAGGGTAATGCCATCCTGTGACGTCAGCAGATATCGCATAACTTCTAACTCAGCTGATGGAAATATCCCCTTCACACAGGTTTAAACGTGATATGTTTTTTGGTTTTCCCTCTAAAGGAACGCTAGGGGTCAAAATCACGTAGTCACGTCATGTAGCGGTTCAGCCAATCAGGTTACAGCTCGCCTCAGCGCTGAACGCTGCGTCATCGGTGACCGTTATTTGTTGCGCGCGGTCAGGACGCTTCAACCCACGCGAGCGGTTCATTTTTTTTTCATCTGGCTGTTCTGCAGGACAGACATGTGGGCGGAGCAGCGGGGTCCAAACACTCAATAAATATACAACGCTCGGTCGTGTTCGGGTTGGGCGAAAAGGACAACACAGCAGCAGCAGCAGCAGCGACAACAACACCGACGACGAACGGCCCCGGGTTACGCCGCAGCGCGCGAGACGACGACCCGCTTCCCTCATGATGTCATCGTATTATCATCCGGGGAAGGACGCGGACATGGCGGAGCCGCTGTGCCTGGAGAGAGGTAGCGCACCCGAACCGTCACCCTCGAAACAGCGGGAATTTATATAGGGTTAAATAAAACAGGTGTTCATCTAACGTGAAAGGGGAATCTAGCCTGAGCAGCAGCTCCCTGCTAATGTCACTGCAATTAACAATGATCCTTCTCTGAATGCGTTTATCACATATTATTAAAATAAATAAAATACTAATTTGGTCCAAAATACTCATTTATTCCATAATACTATAAATTACTATAGTTACCATATTCCACCATAATATACGTTACCATAATTACCATATGCCATTATACTATACATGACCCTAATTACCATATTCCACCACAGGATACGTTTCCATGGTTACCGTATTCCATCATACTATACATTACCCTAATTACTGTATTCCGTCATACTATACATTACCCTAATTACCGTATTCCACCATAATATACGTTACCATAATTACTGTATTCCATTATACTATACATGACCCTAATTACCATACTCCACCATAGGATGCGTTTCCATGGTTACCGTATTCCATCATAATATACATTACCCTAATTACTGTATTCCACCATACTATACATTACCACAATTACCGTATTCCACCATAATATACGTTACCATAGTTACTGTATTCCACTCTACTATACATTACACTAACTACCATATTCCACCATAGGATACGTTTCCATGGTTACCGTATTCCGTCATACTATACATTACCATGGTTACTGTATTCCACCATACTATACATTACCCTAATTCCATGTTACCCATGGTTACTGTATTCCACCATACTATGCGCTATCATAATTACCATATTCCATCATAGGACACGTCTCCATGGTTACCGTATTCCATTATACTATACGTTACCATAATTACTGTATTCCATCATACCATACGTTACTAAGGTTACCGTATTCCATCATACCATATGTCACCATAATTATTGTATTCCATCACACTATATGTTACCATAATTACCGTATTCCATTGTACTATACATTACCCTAATTACCATATTCCATCATAGGATATGGTTCCATGGTTACCGTATTCCACCATACTATGCGCTACCATAATTACCATATTCCATCATAGGATATGTCTCTATGGTTACCGTATTTCATTATACTATACATTACCATAATTACTGTATTCCATCATACCATACATTACTAAGGTTACCGTATTCCATCATACCATATGTCTCCATAATTATTGTATTCCATCATATTATATGTTATCATAGTTACTGTATTCCATCACACTATATGTTACCATAATTACTGTATTCCATTGTACTATACATTACCATAATTACCGTATTCCATCACACTATATGTTACCATAATGACCATATTCCATTATAGGATACGTATAAAAGTACCATATTTCATCATAGGATACGTATACTATACATTACCATAACTACTGTATTCCATCATACCATACGTTACTAAGGTTACCGTATTCCATCATACTATGTCACCATAATTATTGTATTCCATCACACTATACGTTACCATAATTACCGTATTCCACCATACTATACATTACCATAATTATCGCATCCCAAAAAGTATGTTACCTGTCTTATTTATAGTCTGCCCCTGAAATTCGTGTGGGTTACGTTCCTGGAGCAAATTGTAAAAAAAAAAAAAAAAAAACGTGAATTTTGGATGTGCTCAGAAAATGCCTATTTTAAAGTTTAAACCATAATATGCTCCCAAAACACTTAAATTTAATTTCAATGTAAAGGTAAACTTGTATACTGTACAGTACTGTACTGCTGTGTCTCTCGCAGTGCTAGAATATAAAACACCCATGTTACCCCATATGTGCTATAACTCATGCAAGTTTGTTTTCTTTGGTATCAGTACTGTAGGGTAAATACGGTAATAATGTCCTATACGGTCGCTTTGTGTTCTCACTACAGTACTAAAAAAACATGTACAGTATTCTATTTTATATGGAAATGTAGCTGAATTTAAGTTAATATTTATGTAACAGAAAGTAGTAAAGAAGAACATTTTTGTTAATAGTTTAGTGTTAAAACGCACGAAAAATTATAGATCGTCATGGTAAAAGCGATTAAAATCTGAGGAGGATATTTGAGGTTTCCGCAAAATTTTGGGGGTTTTAGTCAGGGTCTAAGAAAAAATCTGCGAACGAATGAGGCAGCGAAACATGAACCGTAACTTCGCAGGGGTCGACTGTATACGCTGTACATCTGTTATGTACAGTTGTATGTATCTTGTTTGCTCTTCTCGGCACAGATGTATGCAGGGTAATCGAGTTGCTGGACCGGCTGCAGAGGAGCGGCGAGCTTCCACCCCCGAAGCTGCAGGCGCTGCAGAGGGTCCTCCAGAGCAAATTTTGTGCTGCCATCAGAGAGGTGGGCAGGAGTCGCAATTACACTGACGTGAGAACAGAGGCTGACTATACGCATTGCTCAGCCAAAAAAGTCACACTCTAATATTATATCGGATCGCATTTCACGCATTCGCTGTCACGTTGTTTTCATAAACTTATGCACAACTCACAATTTATTTCCATCCAGAGTCGCATTCATTTCTCTTGTACTGATGATGGGACGCAGAGTCAGAACTTTGTATAAATCTGTCTCCTGCACATCCCAAAGATTCTCAATGAGGTCTTAAGGCCTGGACCATGTGGTGGCCGATGCATGTGTGAAATGGATCCATGCTCCATGAAACACTCTTTCACAACTTTCCTGTGCCATCGGGGACGACGAAATCCATTGATGGAAGAACATTCAGTACATTCAGGTCATCAGCTGACTTAATTTTTTGCCCACATAACGTTGCTGAGTCTAGACCTGAGCAACAGAAGCAACCCCAGATCATAACACTGCCTCCCACAGGAATGTACAGTAGGCACTATGCATGATCAATTCATCTGCCTCTCTTCTTACCCTGATGCCCCCATCCCTCTGGAGCTGGGTAAACCTGGGCTCATCAGACCATGTGACTTTTTTTTCCCCCCAATGCTCCACAGTCCATTGTTCATGCTCCCTAGGAAATTGAAGCTTTTTTTCAGCTTAGTCTGAAGTGTGGTGAGTGGTTTTCTTAAGGCTACACAGCTGTTTCGTCCTGATCCCTCGAGATGTCTTTACATTGTGTGTACGGAAATGCTTTTATTTTCACTATTAAACCTAGCCTTTAAGTGCTCTATTATCACGCACATTCAGGATTTCACAATCACATTTCTTCCTTGAAGAGAATCGTTCACTACCGCAATAATGCGTTTTTCAGTTCTTAACCCAGTTTCAGCCGTTTCCGCAGTCTCCCTAGTTGTTTTCTTTGCCACGACCACAGGACGTGTCTTCTGCCGTGGTTGTTTAAGAAATTACAAGCTCCTCACTTCATCAGTTAAGTTTAAATAACTGCTTATATTAATCACTGGGAAGCTCTTCACTGTTTGCTTAGTTAAATCCAGGTGGTGACTTTTCTCAGAATATATCCTGCTTCCTGTAAAAAGTTGAACCGTGTTTTAAAACCAGATGATTTTAGCAGGTGCTTCAGTCAAGTGTAAATAAAACCTGTTTCTTTTCCAGCGCGCGCCGTGTCATTTCCCTCTCCACAGCGGCGGCGGCGACGTCTCATTAGCTCGTGATTGATAGTGAGCCGAGCGTGGGTGTGCGGGAGAGATTTATTTTGAATACAGGGATGAAATCACTGATATAATGATGATATGAAGCCACTCTTAAAAGCTCCTACGCATGCACACAATGTGTGACTGTCGTTTCTCCGGATCTCCTCTGCACTCTCTCCTCATTCTCTCTCTCTCTCTCTCTCTCTCTCTCGCACTGGAGTCCAGCACCTCACGCTTTTCCTTAGTAGACTCTGCTTCACTTCAGCAACACCGGTTATATGTGATTGTACACTTATACGCACATAGACACCCATTCACATGCTGTTTTTTTCTCCTTGTATTTTCAAAATAACTTCTCTGCACACACACACACACTCTCTCTCTCTCTCTCTCTTTGTCAGGTCTACGAGCAGCTCTACGACACTCTGGATATTGTGGGCGGACCCGAGGTGCGAGCTCAGGCCACTGCTAAAGTAAGCAGCCACTTCATTTATGTCTCTTCCTTGACATCTAGCACGTTTTTGTCTCAGTATTCATCTCATTCTCCCTCCTCCCCTTCTAGGCGACCGTAGCGGCGTTTGCGGCGAGCGAAGGCCACGCCCACCCGCGTGTCGTAGAGCTCCCCAAGACGGACGAAGGCCTGGGCTTCAACATCATGGGAGGAAAGGAACAGAACTCGCCTATCTACATCTCCAGAGTGATTCCAGGGGGCGTGGCCGACCGACAGGGCGGATTGAAAAGGGGCGACCAGCTGCTTTCCGTCAACGGAGTGGTAAGAAATGCGTTCCGATGCACAAGAAGATGCGCTCTCTATCCACCGATCTCACCATGTCCTCCTGTGTGTAGAGCGTAGAGGGCGAGCACCACGAAAAGGCCGTGGAGCTCCTGAAGGCGGCGCAGGGTTCGGTGAAGCTGGTGGTGCGCTACACCCCGAAGGTCCTCGAGGAGATGGAGGCCCGGTTCGAGAAGCTGCGCAGCGCCAGGAGACGCCAGCAGCACACCAGCCACTCGTGAGATTCTTTCTTTTAGTCATCAAATTCTCAGCAAAAAATTTTTTCCCATCATTCCAGTCGACGGATTTCTTTAACACACACAAATCTTTCTTTCCCTATCGGTCCTGATTGACAGATCTTTAGAGTCTCGGGGTTAACCAATCCCAGCCCCCTTAACCTGCTGACCACGCCCATTCCTCAATCGTCCAGTGGGAAGATGGAAGTCAAGCGCCGCTGAAGAGATGAGCGAAGACTCGGTTTAGATTTAACATGTATGTTAGTGGAACATTCCTAAAACACTAGACCTCAAATATACTCTTTACTCCATCCATCTGTAGGGAGAGAATGATCACAGTATCCGGTTACCAGTTTTTAAAATTTGTGTGGGAAAAAAAACAAACACTTTATTAACACTTATGTTTAGTAATGTTAAAAGAAAAACAGAAAGCAACTATAGCAACGAGAGAATAATCACAGATCAGAAGCTTGCAGCCGTGTTCCTCCAAGGGCTGAGTGTGTGTGTGTGTGTGTGTGTGTGTGTGTGTGTGTGTGTGTGTGTGTGTGTGTGTGTGAGAGAGACCGTGCGTGATTATGTGTAAGTGTGCGTCCCATCTCTGTACATGACATTATGCTGCATTACAGGCGTAGATGACCATTATGGGGTAAAAGCTCTTCCTGACCTCACACAGCTTTTCCTCGGCACTACATGCCCAAAGAGTGTGTCTTAATCCTCTGAAGAAGGAACTCGATGTCCTTTATGTATGTATGTGTGTGTATATGAGTGTGTGGTTGGTGAAAATGTATTTAGTGGCTCGATGTTGACAGTGTGTCAGACCTTGTGCATTATACCGCTGTTCTGTGTGGATCTGAGCTGCTAGTTTTGCCTGTTTACATTTTCCTGATCTCTTATTTAATTTATTTATTCATCCATTCCTATAATAAAATCAGCAATGTAATGAACGGTCTCATTTATTGACTCTTTTAAAGGATTCGGGGGATATTTGCCAGGAGTTGCAGGAGTTGATGATTATAAATATATAACATATATGAACAGTATATATAGAGTCAGGCAAGAAAAAAAAA
>QMIH01000127.1:1232807-1273723 GCA_003987875.1 Clarias batrachus
CCATGTCCATCCCTTTATGACCACCATGTACACATCCTCTGATGGCTACTTCCAGCAGGATAATGTACCATGTCACAAAGCTCGAATCATTTCAAATTGGTTTCTTGAACATGACAATGAGTTCACTGTACTAAAATGGCCCCCACAGTCACCAGATCTCAACCCAATAGAGCATCTTTGGGATGTGGTGGAACGGGAGCTTCGTGCCCTGGATGTGCATCCCACAAATCTCCATCAACTGGAAGATGCTATCCTATCAATATGGGCCAACGTTTCTAAAGAATKCTTTMRGCACCTTGTTGAATCAATGCCACGTAGAATTAAGGCAGTTCTGAAGGCGAAAGGGGGTCAAACACTGTATTAGTATGGAGTTCCTAATAATCCTTTAGGTGAGTGTATTTAGCTACATGTCAGTTTTTCTAGCCATCATCTATCCATCTGATCTGTTTATTATCTTTCTGTGCCTGTCTAGCCATCTGTTGTTATACATCCATGCTCTATCTATCTATCTATCTATCTATCTATCTATCTATCTATCTATCTATCTATCTATCTATCTATCTATCTGTTTGTTTATCTGTATGCCTGTTTGTGTATTTCTTTTATTTTTAAGTGACTCATGATTCATACCTCTTTGTTTTTTTTTGCTGGGTAACTCCACTCCTTCAGTAGTCTGCTCTTATCCCGTGTGTATCAATTATACAAGTAGCTTTTAGCCAGAATGATAAATACACACGCTGACGTGATTGAAAGTTTTAATTCAGCTCCTGGCCAGCAACAGCAGCTGCAGTCCAACACAAACACGATGAAGCACTTGGTCCCAGTAGCGTCGGCTAATAAGGAATTCTCATCATGTCGCATTTACACTAATCACAAGGCGGTCAGTTGGAGACTCCACTTCGAGTTATACATCTCTTCTGGATGGAAAAAAATCGCTGTTTCTATGGCAACACAGACAACACCAATGGTTGCTGACCATTGTTGTAACATCAATATCGGCTAGCTACTATTGGTTGAAAAAGCTAAACTACACGACACTCCAGATTCCTACTTGAGGTTTATGCAGATTTTGATATTTCACCTGGTCATAATTTAAGGACTAAAACAATACCATAAATTTCTGTTTATTTCATCCATAACAAACTCCAGCTTTTAGTTTATTCTTCCTTTATTTAAGTCAATAACTCTTAAACTGGCTGCTTGTCATGAAACCTGAAAGCAGTGTTACAAATTGCTGATACTGGAGACTCCTTCAATAAATGTTAAATCTTCACCCTTCGAACCATTTGCTAAATTACATCATGAATTTCTTAAAAACGTGTTTATTATTTTAGTCTTTCAATTACGGTGGCGCTTTCATTATATAAGTCGTTATTCATATAAACCCACGCAAGCTGCTCAAGAGTTAAGAGTTTTTTTAAGGACGTAATCAGGTAATTCTGGCATGACGTAAGTTCACAATAACTGATAACCTGGCAGCGCATCCGATGTTCCGTCTCGCACGTTCGCTCCGGCTCTCGATTCTCCGAACAAGTAGGTCGGGATGAGCTGACCTCCGAGCTCAGATGGTCACTGAATCGTCTGGAAACACTTTGTTTAAAAGGGCACTTAAAACCCTCTTCCTGAAGGGCGGAGGTTTGAAAGGAAACACTCTTCATGTCAGTCTGCGATACAGCATACCTGGAGGCCGTGCCAATCGCGTTATTGGAAACGATGGTGCCCTCAGAAGACCTACAAACTCCTAAATGTATCTGTATTGACAAAGCCGTTGACGCTAAGTGAAAGAGCGTCATGGTTATGAAGCAGGAAGCCAGCGGACGCCAGGAGCTCTTTAAAAGTCCCATGCATGTTTACGGGTAAATTAGCAGCGGCTTGCATAAGTATTCCCCCCCCCCCACTCTTGATATGAACTTCACTGGTGTACATCATGAGTCTGAACCAGCAGTCAGCAAGAAAAGTTTATGTGATTACATGGATTATTTTTTACATAACTAACTTTGTGCAAATGAAGTGCTGTATGATGTCAATATACAGTATGAGTACACATGTGCATGGAGGAACCCAGAGAACATCACTAGACACACAACGTCATGAAAACAAACGTATGGTGACCTGTAATTGAAAAGAAAAAGCGAACCAAAGGCGTAACAACAACAACAACAGAAATCGCGAGTTGCTTTTATTTATTTATTTATTTATTTATTTATTTACTCATGACCTCTTTGTGATCAAACTCCCAAGTTGACTTGCTGCTGTTCTGGAGCAGTTATTGCAAGAACTGAAGAAATCACCAATTAACAACCAGCACCTCAGATTAGAGCCGTTATGAAGCTTTACAGAGCAGAAGGAGCAGATATACATCTCAATATCAACTGTATCAAAGGAGATTATTACTTTTATTGTTTTACAGTGTAGAAAGAAATAACAAACTAGGACTGTACATGGAATTAGATGGTGTGATTGGTAATTAGACTGAGAAGCCTCGAAGACATTCTGCATTCATTTTTTAACTGCAGCGCATGTACAGTATCGTCACACTAAAGAAAGTGCTACCTGCCCTCTTCTGCATGCACGGATCACAGCCAGTCGGCTACCATTGTCAGGTTGCACCACCGAAACATGTGTATTAATACCAGATGTGAAATGTCACTTCGTTTGCCCTGTCATCCGGAGATCAGACGTTCAATTCCTAGGTGATTGCTATACTGTAGCACTTTCTGTGTGCTAGGGCGCAACATAGCAACGCTACTCAATCATGGGTGTCTGTTGTGAGCTCACACAGGGAGAAGGGGCGGACACCACTCCCCACCGTTGAGTTGACAGCTGTTTGAAAAGGTGCAGTCTCACCAGAGGAAGAACATGATAATCTTTGCCTCTGATTACTTTTTTGATGTAACAAGTAATCTAACGTGTTCGTGTGTGTGTGTGTGTGTGTGATTGTGAGAAAGTTGTCCAACAAGCCCCGTCCCCGATAACCCGCCCCTTCCTGTTATACCCCTATCTCACCTATGCGGTTTGACTATGCGAGGACCGACACGCGGAAAGATGGAAACCTAATCACAGAACTCGCCAAAACTCCTGGTGAATCATGAAGAACCGTACTTATGGTCACCGCGCGAGACCGCGTTGGTGAGATAGGGGTATTAGTAGTTAACAGATTATGAAAACAATATGCATGAGGAATCACGCAGTAATGTAACGGATTACTTTTTTGTAATTTTGTAATGTAATTAGTTACTTTAAAAAGTAACATCCCCCAACACTGGTTATATGTATGTAGAACCTTGGTCCAGGAGGAACGGTGTTGCATTTCACTGTTGAAATGTGTTAAAATATGGTTGAAATGGCAATAAAAGCATGCATTGATTTCAACAAACAAACAAACAAATTCTGGTTTATGTTTTTAATATGCAACACGTAAATATTAAAGCTGTCTGGTTTCAGCTGGTCTCTTCAAAAAGGTAGGAAAAAAAACCTGTCTCTCTCTCTCTGTTTCTATTTCTTCTGTCTCGCTCCAGGTCTGAATTGGCTCAGGTCTCGACCTCGGACGCCTCGCACACCCGTGGACCCTTCTCCCATCTGACCCGCCTGCCCCCTGTCAAGGCTCCGCCCGGTGCGATGCACCGCCCATCTGTACCGGTACCCCACGGAGGCAGAAGCAGCGTGTACACGGATACCTTCTGTGTCCCCATGCCTCCGCCCGTGTCCTCCACCCAGGTGGCCGTCCTTGCTGAGACCAAACATATAGACGAGAGTGGGCGGAGCTTACAGCAGCATATTTTAGACGTGCCCCATATGTACAGCACAGAAAACCGCACTTATGGGAAAGAGAGGATAGTGCTTGTGTAAGATAAAGCACAACGCATACATTATTAACCAGATCTAGCCCGTTTTTATCCAAGTGCTTAATAATGGATGTTTTTAGCTGAGCTTTTTTTTTTTCTTCATTTAAATTTCATTGGTGTGTGTTCTTTTTAAAAATTAAAATAGGTACTATTGAGGATTTTCGTTTTGTGTTTATTTCATAGAGACAGAAAGGGCAGGGAGACTGTACAAGCATCACGCCGGTCATGCTCCTTGTGTGTCAGTGTGATATGCAAAGGATTGTGGGAAAAAAACCCTGCAATGTGTGTAAACAGCGAGAGATTGAATGCAGGCAGGGAGGAGCGCATGAGTGTGTGCGTGTGTGTGTGTGTGTGAGAGAGAGAGAGAGAGATTTTGCTGAACATGCACTTGAGACAACTGATGATGATGGGAACATAGAGTAATCCGGAAGACATCAGCGTTGAACTGCACAGCGCATAAGACGGAGAGAGAGAGAGATTGAGAGAGAGAGGAGGGGGAATTAAAAATGGAAGGAAAATTGTGGGGATTTGGCAGCGTGTCATAAATTAGCCTTTTGAATCGGTGCGAGGTTTCTTTTCTTTTTTTTTCTCTTCTTCGTGTTCCCCCCTTCCTGCTCTTCCGCTCCTTCCTCCCACCTGCTCGCCGGATCTCTGGCTCTCCTCCCCCTCTGTCTCAAGCGGCGGTGTGCCAGACAGGCGGAAAGAGAAGGAGAGAAAGAGCGAGGCAAAGATTTAGATCCACATAAAGAATCGTAATAAATTTAAGACGGGGTAAATGAAGGAAAATCTATTAAAGAAATTAACTCAATTAACTACTTAAAAGAAAAGCAATTTACAGTACAGGCCGGTCTTAACTGAGTCATTAGTAAAGGATTAATTTAGAGGGCTTTATATGTAATTGACACCATTTATCTGTCTATCTATCGTTTGGGTGTGTCTAATGAGTAACTGTTCTAACAGCTCGCACAAACAACGGGTCAGGATGGCGGCTGTCGTCGTCGTATCCATAATTATATCAGTGTGATAGTAGTGCTATGATCGACATGGATGTGTATCAGAACAGGCCAGGTTCGTCATGTTTAAAACTGATGTGCGTATTTTTCTGTTCCACAAACGAGCTCAGACTTGGTAATGCATGCGGAGGTGTTTCTGAGGCCTTTTCCTTTCCTTCCAAAGGAACTCTCAAGACTATGGGTCAGGCTGGGTTTGCTTAATTTTGGAGTAGACCTTGAAGAACTGCTTGGGGTTCTGTGGAACTGATGTCTGGTGTGGTGATCACGCACAGCTCCAAGGTTCCCGTTTTGATCCTGACCAGCCAGACTCTGTCTGTTCTCTCGTGCATCAGGTTTAAATACGGAATTGTATGATCAAATATATATCCAGAAAATTTCCAGCTTTTTAAAAAAAATTGTGTTATGTGTCATGACTTTTATGTGACACTGTGACAACTCCGTCAAGGCGATCAGGCGGGCAGTTGCCTCGCGCTAGCAGAATTAACGCGTGAGAGAGAGAGGTGCGAGATCCCACATGGTTCCCCGGAGGGAGACCGGCGGAGGTGAGGGAGCAGCACAGCACGGCCGGGTAATCTCCCGGCTTACGATAAAACGATAAAACTTCAAAACACAGCGTGATGGCGTTCATGGTGAAGAGGCCCACTGTGTCGACCGTGTAAGAGGAACAAGGGTGTCCAGGTTGAAAAGAATCCCTGTACCTCATGGAGAGATGAAAGGCTGACAACACAGAAGAACTACAGTGGGTGCGCGGCATCCAGCAACAAGCCAAAGCGCTTGCGATACACAGAGACATTTGTCCTGTTAGATTTGTTACCTGTGAAAACCCTGTTAGCCTTGTCAACCCTGTTAGCATTATTAGCCTTGTTAGCTTTGAAAGTCCTGGTAGCTATGTTAGCCCTGTTAGCTCTGAAGGCCCTGTTTTCCCTGAATGCTCTGATGGCTCTGGAAACCTCGCTAGCTCTGAGAGAACGCTTTGTTTCCACATAGCCCAGAAAACCATCTGAGCCACGCCCTGCACTGCCTGAGCCGCACCCTACACCGCCTATTCTCTGACACTGAGAATATGCTGCTGTTTCAGCCGGCTGAATTCAAGGACACTGTGTTTGCTCCATCATCTAGGTTCAAAGATTTCCTGCCACCCCAGTCCCAGGTCTCAGTACTTCAAAAGCCTCAGTATTGGAAAGCCCAATGAAGGATTTGAGAATGAGAATGACAATGAGAATGTCATGGACCACTGGTGGTGCCTTTTTTTTTTTTTGGCGGGGGGGGAATGTCAGGAACAACCCCTGGTGCCATGGACATCTTTGTGTTTTTACTGAGGTTGTTGGTTTTTGTCTACCTGTCTAGTAGTCTTCAGTTCCACAGGTGTGTGTGTGTGTGTGTGTGTGTGTGTGTGTAAGCTGTTGTTTAAGCTCCATGTCGTGCACTAGGTCTTTGGTCTCGCATCTGTATGGTTGCTATGAAGTTACTGTCTGTGTTCTGTTTCACGAATCTCTCTTGTATATCGCTGTTCGGATCATTCCTGTTTTTTTTGTTTTTTGTTTGTGTTTCTAGGATTTATATTTAAATTTAAATCTTGACATCTGAAACTATGCCCTGCCTGTGTCCCACAATCCTGATATTACGAGAGGTTTTCTAAAACGCAAACTAGAATTTTAAAGACAGCCCCAGGAAGTACAATGACATCATGAAAGATGTGAAAGAACAGAAAAAAGAAAAAAATGTTTTATATATTTGGAATAAATTCTTCTGGATAAACCGGTGTAATGGATGTGATGTGTCTGAAACAACTGTTTGAAAAACACGCTGAGGAACTGAATTTTAACATGAAATGATCATGAAAAAAAAGGGAAAATTATTAAATAAGCAATTGTTGCTGACATTCTTTCCTGGTCTCTTTCTTTAATTCCCATAAAATAAAAAAAAAAAAAAATATATATATATATATATATTTTTTTGCCTTTTTGATGCTTGGTGATGGACTTTTCTGTTTCAAATTTAGTCAATGTACACCGATCAGCCATAAAATGAACACCATAAAACATTAACACATCAATATTGATTGGCAATTATATTTGTAAATTGCTGACAGGAACACCCAGGGCTCACTCACGTCTGCAGGGGCAACGGCCAATGCTGAAATGCAGAAAGGCACCAGAACACCCAGTGCATCACGGCCCACCACACATATGGAGACCCAAGTGTGCCGACCGGCCTCCAAACACCCCAGATCGAGTTCTGATCTACTGAAGCCCCACTTTGCACCCACAGTACCCAAACGATCCGTGTCCAATGTTCTGGCACCAGACACCATAGCTCGTCCCCAGAAGTGTTGTAGAGTCCTGATGCCCTGAGGGACCAGAGCTCTCGATGTGGTCCAAGTGGAACCTACACAATCCTGGGTTTAATGTTTTAAATTGTATTGTGTTATGACTGATCAGTGAAGGCATGTGTATTATTTTTAATGAATGAGTATGAACACTATGGTATCCCATGGTAAGGTTTGCCTTGGTATTAGGTTTAGTCCCTTTTCTGTCTGTGTGAAAATAGTGAAGAACTTGTTATATTATTTATAACCCCTCCAGTCTTGTGTGGTTTGTAGGAGTTTATCATCCAGGCTCTAAAAGAGACACGGCATGATTACTGTTTTTTTTTCTTCTTCCTTTTTGACCTCGAGTTCGATACCGTACCCAGTTATGACTGTGCGAAACGTGTGTCCCTGAAGCACTTTTATTTCTCCATCTTTCTCCAATCTGTTGCGTTGCCTCCAGATTTTCTCACACCAGCCGTCTTTCACATTTGACACACCTCCTGCTTTGACATCTCATCACTTAACACTCCTCCCTTCTCTTCACTAAAAAAGTAAAACTGTCTGTGTGTGCGTTTTTATGAATCCGTTGACCTGGGGGTGAGATCTGTCCTACCATGCTATTGATTTTTAGGGTCAGGGGTCATATCTTAGCTACAAGACTTACGCGTGCTAATTACACCCTTCCGCTAGCAAACAGCAAGGACACGGAGATCTGACTGACCAGCAGCTGGAACTGGGTGGAGCTCGTCTCCTCGGTCACGTTATAAATCATGCTGTCTTGAAATAAATAAAAAATAAAAAAAATAAAAAAAGGCCAGACGTCTTAGGCGATGCAACGTCTGGTTACGGCATTGAGTGTCTGGACTGATCGGTGGTATGCGACGCTGTAAATCCTGCTTCCGTCCATCGTGTGCATGCCTGCCAACCTTGGAGATTTTGTACTAAGGAAGATTGCGAGTCTCAGATTTATAACACATCTTCGGTCTTCTTGCGAAAAAAAAAAATCACACTTTGAGCTGTTGAGTAATCGCAAATGGCCGTGGGACATCGTGAAACGTTTTTTATTCAAATATGATCAACGGTGCATCATTGCACTGACAAGCATTTACAAGATTTCATGCTATTTTCTTTTTTCTTTCTTTTTTGGCAATGATGCTAATTAGTGATCCTTTGTACCTCTTAGCATTAACTTGATGCGTAGCCTATATGGGGGGAAAAACACTGCCTGTGAATAATTGATGAATGTGCATCCATGAAGCCCTGTTTATTGCTGTTTATTCTTTATTGCATTCCTTAATGTCTTTTTTTCATTGATGCACCTCCTTTATATTCGTCAGTTGAAAAGTGTTAAAAAGGAGCGGACTCGTGTTGTGAAAACATCCGTGTTTGGAGTTGAAGAAAAGGGTGAAAGTTGCAATCGCAAATCTTTTGGATCACTTCGTAAGGTTACTAGAGGTTACCTGTGGCTCCGCCCACATACACATCCTGATCCATCCACCTAATGGTGTATCACAGTATCAGCCCAAATATCGGCAGCAGGTCAAACGGAATTTCTTTTTTTTTTTTGGGGGGGGGGGATTTTTCCCCGATTTTCTCCCTAATTTAGTCGTGTCCAATTCCTCCCTGTCACTAGGGGGCTCCACATTAAGCTACTACTACCACTCAGTCGGGTGGCCGAAGACTTATCTCGGAGGACAGCGCTATCCGCTCCTTCCGCTGGCGTGAGCTCACAGATGCCCCTGATTGGCTGTAGAGGCGTGATTAATGTGGGAGCACTAAGTACCTCTCATCCCGCCCCTCTGAGAGAGCTCGGCCAATCAGCTCTCTCTAGACCTCCGGCTGCGAGAGGTTACAGCACCACCCGGGAATCAAACGCGCGATCTCCGGATGATAGGACGAGCGCTTTACCTTACCTTTTTCTTTTGCGTTTTTTTTTTACTTCTCATAAACACATTTTGGACTCAGGATTGTGCAGTATAGAGTGACATGGAGTGACAATATGATGAATTGTATTTAATTTTAACAAACATGACTGAGCGCAAATTAAAACAAGGATCATGTCGATAAGGAAATAACACAGATACACACAAGCATTTGTTTTTCTGGTTGTTAATATGTATTTGGAATTTAATATGAAGGGTGAATTACACGTACTTACTGTCAGGTGCAGTCAGGTTCCAGTTCGTGATGCTCACTGGGGTAGTGGTCAGGGTTCCTGAGTTCCTCCAGTGCAACCTTAACACACATGTGTCTTCATGGACACATTGCCATGCTGGGTCAGGTTTGATGGGAAATAATAATGTAATGCAGTTATGATGGTCATATATCTGCAGTGTGTGTCTGTGTGTGCTTGTGTATATACACTGATCAGCCATAACGTTATGACCATCCGCCAGATAATTTCATGTGAGGCATTTGGTAGACGCCCTTATCCAGAGTGACTTTTTTTTTTTCTCATTATACATCCGAGCAGTTGAGGGTCAAGGTCCTTGCTGAAGTGGCTACTTGGTGTTGGTGGAGTTTCAACCTGGAATCTTCTGAACTGTGAACCTTCTGCGTAGTGGTTAAGTTTAATGCCGTAACCACTGAGCTACCCCTCTCTTATTGATTAGATCCCTCCTTTTGCCACCAGAACAAAGCTTTTCCAGTGTGGGGCCAACATCATATTAAACCCTATGGATAAAGAATTGGATGTTACTCAAGTTCATATGCATGTGAAGGCATATTTGGCGATATAGTGTATTAGGCAGCGAGTGAACTGTTTTGGTATGCATGTTGGTAGGATAAAAAAAAAAATTCAAGCATAAGGATTTGAGTGATTTTGAGTGAAAAGGGGCCAAACTGTGAGAGCTAGACAACTGGATTAGCGCAAGTCCAAAACGTGTGGGATGTTCCCAGGCTGCAGGGGTCAGGACGTACAAAAAGTGATCCAAGGAAGGAACTGGCAACAGGGTGGCATCACGGTTGTGTAGTGGTTAGCACTGTCGCCTTGCAGGGTCTGGGTTCAATTCCCATCTCTGTGTGCATGCAGTTTGCATGTTCTCCCTGTGCTTTTTAAGTAGAGACAAAGCAAAGAAGTTTATTGAAGACAAACGTAGTAGATAGACAGCTCTGAACCAGTCAGAAAGACAGACAATACAGGGTCCTCGAAGTCCATAACTTCCTTATTTTACATGGGGTTATATACCAGACAAGTGCTTCATCACTCGTCCTCGTCTCTGTTTTATAGGTATATGTTAATTGTTCGGCCCACTGGTGTGGTAACTCCCAACTCCATACTTTCCCGCTCTTATCTAATACTTATTCATATCTGGAGCGGTCTCTTTGGGTCTCCAAAAATGTAACTCTCCTTTTTCCTTTTTTTCTAATAGAGTTTGGTTTGTTCCTCTTTTTCTAACCAGAATATCGACCACATATGCTGACAGCATCACTTTTCCATCGGAGAAAGTTTGGAGCTTTTTCTAAGATGCGTAATATATAATCTTATTCCTATTTTGCTATTCCTTTCCCAACAGTCATGTCTCACTTGTCCTAAGAATGCTTAAAGTTATTGAAATAATTTATTTGTTATTTTTATTATACTTTTTTTTAATGATATCAAAGTTAGGGTCAATTGATTAATGATTTGCTTAATTTTGCAAAATCTTGATTAGATTAGATTATATTAATTATTATTAATATCACATTATTATTATTATCATTATTTTTCCTGATTTAAAAGACTGATAATTCAAATTTTGAATCATGAGATCATTCTATTGATGAATTTTGGTTATGTGGTGTAATATAGAGTGATAGTGTTATTTGTAGTAGTAAAGGATAGTAATGGATTTGATTATTAACTATTGACCCCTTTGTTTCTTAGCTTTAATAAAAAGAAGTCTGACCATCGGTGTACTTTGTGTCCGGAAAAAAAAAAAACAGAACTGAAAGTTATTTCTATAACTTTTCCCAAGCATTTCTGTTGATCTTATTATAAATAAGTACTTTCTGCACTTTTCCATTATGATCTGCCTGCATTAAAGATCCTTATTTCTTGCTCTCTTCGTTCAGCAGTTTATTTTTTGTTTGTTCTCTGTTTTTTTTTCTCCCTTTACTTTAGTAACTGTTCTATTAGTTGTGCAGTTTATTAGTTCCTCCTGACTCCTGATTCATTCTTCCTTTTCCCAGTGTCTCAAAATAATCTATTATCCTCAGTTATAGTTTAAGTTTTCCCTCTACCGCTTTCTTTCTGCTCCCTAAGTGCCCAACTTTCTGTCTCAAGTTGATACACAGTTTTCTCCTTTTTGTCACATAGATGAACTTCAAAATGTTTCTTACTCTCCATTACTTTGACATTGTGTCCACTGGGTTTTCCATATATCTAGTTTACACATCTCTATGTAACCTGTTGCTTTCCCCAACCAGGTATCAACCCGTCTCTTCGTTGTTGTATATTGTAAGAGTCCTATTGCTACTTATTGTCTTTGTAAATTGTCTAATGCTGATCAGACCACGCCCCATACCACACCACTCCACCTGTCCCGGGAGTCCCTCAGCAGCAAAACTTACATCCAAACAAACATCCCACATATTTGAAATGAATGGTGGCGTGAGACAAGGCTCGGAAAATAAACCCTTCTGAACATTTGACTATTAACTATTGATCCCTTTGTTTCTTTAATCAAAGGAACTCTGACCATCTGTTTACTTTGTGTCTAAAAAACTGAACTGAATTCTTATATCTATAACTTTTCCCAAGCGTTTCTGTTTATCTTATTTTGAAAAGTACTTTCTGCGCTCTTCCATTATGATCCGTGTGCTCTAAAGTTCCTGATTTCTTGCTCTCTGTGTGTACGGGTCATCCTTCGGTTACGCTCTTATAGAGTTTCCTACAGTTTTCTACTCGAGTAAGGTTAGAAAAGGACTACAATAATATAAAATAGGATAAATTTTGTGAGTATTATTAGTATATTGTTAGTTTTTTATATTATGTTATATTATTACTATTAAAGTTGAGAAAATGGTTAATGCTGGTTGTGATAGAAAGGAGTCAGCACACACACACACACACAGAGTGCAACACTGTTATGGTGGCAAAACGGGAGACCTACTCAACATTAGGATGTGATGTACAGTATATAAATAAATAAATAAATAAATAAATAAACACCTACACATAAAGATGCTTCTTGTTTTTGTTGTTGTTGTTGTCTTGCTTCATTACCAAGTGGCTGAAAGGAATCCAATCACACACTGTTCAATCAAATAGAATTTTTGGTTGTCGCTGGTTATTTATTTATTTATTTATTTTTTAACACAGTCACGTGATCACCTGCCTCAAGGGCAAATTCTGGTTATTGCTTCTATCCCGGCTTGCATCGATCTCCAGCGTTTCTGTCTAGTATCACGATGCACACTTGTGTCCTGACACACCTCATCCATCAGCAAGGTGCGCTCGAGCTGGGGAACTCACGCGCTCGCGCACACGTGCACCACACCAACGGGGGAACTCCCGCTTTTTATTTATAGCTCGAATGCGCGCGTGGCAATGCTGCGGCATCCGGCGCGTGGCGCTTAGATGGTTAAGTGGCACAGGGTGGAGTCTGGGGGGAGAGAGAGGGGCGCACCAGCTGGCACCTTCCCCTCCATCCATCCAACACACACAGAGAGAGAGAGAGAGAGAGAGAGAGAATTAGGGAGGGGACGGGACTGACCACTAGATTACTCTAAGGATTACAACACACACACACACACCTCGACAGGAAGAAAGAAAGAGGGGAAATGCGCACGGATCACGCGTAACCGCCGAAATTTTTTTTTTTTTTTTTGCGTCTTCCTTGTGATCTGTTTGGACATTTTGTCATTTTTGGAGCAGGTGAAGACCAGGAGAAGGGAGTGCACAAAGGGAAAAAAAAGGGAAGAAAAAAAGCAACAGAAAAAGAGAGATAGAGAGAGATCTGCGTCTTGCGCGCTCGCTTTGGGCTGGATGGTCAAGGCTGCACCTTGAGAAACAGAAACACACACTCCACACATGCAGAAACACGCGCTTTGCATTCATTTATGCGTTCATTATACCAGTATTTTGATTTTGTTTGTTTTTGTTTGGATTTTTGCGTTTTCTCGCAAAACCCCTCGCGCACAGCAGTGATGTGTCCATGCTCAGGCGTGCAGATTTTCTGATTCGACTCCATCGTGTGTGTGTGTGTGTGTATGTCTGAGTGTCTGAGTGAGTGAGTGTGTGTGTGTGTTTTCCTCCACTCATTAAGAAATTATCCACATTCCTGCGCCTGGCCGGGTCGCCTCACGCGCGCGTGTTCATGCGTGCGTGGATTAAGGCGCGCGCCACGCACGCACCGCATCCGCACGAACCGAGCCAGACCCGCCGCGAAGTGTAAGTAGCTACTTATAGCTCTGTGTGTGTGTGTGTGTGTGTGTATGTGCTCTGTCTCAGTGTGTGTGCGTGTTTGTGTGTGTGTTCTGGTACGTGTCGTGATCTCGTGCAAAATCCCTCCTGTTGGCTGTAAAAATGCAAGCTGTGCTCCATGACTGTGTGTTTTTTTTTTTTCACGCAACAAGTAGGCAAGCTCGAACACTTCTAAAAAATAAAGGTGATGCTGAACCTTTCAGTTCGTTTGGTTAAAATGATGTTCAAGTGTGTTGTTATGGAAATCTCCTTTTCTTCAGCTCTGCTGAAGAAAAGGAGATGAAATGATTGCTCTGATTTATGGTACGGCCTGAAAGAATCAATTTTACTTTCCTTTGAGAAAGTGCATATATCCAGACGTTGATGTCAGTGTGTGTGTGTGTGTGTGTGTGTGTGTGTGTGTGTGCATATCATGAATTGATAAGGCTGTGGTGTCTTGGGTGCACAGAGAGCAGAACAACAAAATCCATCTATCCATATGAAGAGTAATATGAATGATTTATAGCATCAGAACCGTCCTTGCTTCCTATAAGAAACGTTAACGTTGTCGGCTCCACTGAGAACTAAACAATCTCACCACAAATATTATCATTCATACTATGCACCAGTCTTTCTAATGGAAAATTATGTTTTTTTTTGTTTTGTTTTTTTAACATTTAAATGGAAGAATCTTGATGTTTTGACCTGATGATTGGCTTCATGTCACCTTTTCAGACAACCATATTTGTTTCAGTAAGAACCCTTCCTGTTCATGGTTATTCAACCATCTTTTTGATAAACCGAATAATTATTTTCCCATCCCGAAGATCGTTCAACATAACATAACCAAGAACAAAAAATGCCAGTGTTCTTTCTGCATCCGCTAAAACGTTGCTTAGGAAGAGAGAACAGTTCTGTGAAAAGCTGTTATAAAGCCAATCATCATTTCGACCCACATGGATTCTTCAACTTAAATGGTAAAAATTGATAGTGATGTTGTGTAGCTATGTCGTCACTTAAGGAGAGAACGCTTCGTGTTAATGGTTATTCATCCATGTTTTTGATAACTACATAACCCCACCATCATTTTTTACCATTATATGGAAGAATCTATGTAGTTCTAAAGCATGATTGGCCTTATAACACCTTTTCAGACCACCGTTATATCTTCCTAAGGAAACCTTCGGTTAATGGATAGAGAACATTTAGGTTTTTTTGTTGGTTCCATGGTGACAGTAAACATTACCGTTATATATTGAACAATCTTTGAGATGGGAAATTAATGATTCGGTTTATGGTGTCAGAATGGTGTTCAGAAAGGAACCTACTACCTAGGTTTTTGTTAAATAACCCCCACTATCAATTTTTTTTTTCTATAATATGGAAGAATCTTGATGGTTCGAAATGATGATTGGTTTTATATCACCTCCATATCTGCAGTACGTTCTTCAGGAATCTATGGATGGAATGGATAGAGAACATTAACATTTCTTTCAGTAAATGTTACTGCTATATCGAAGGAGGAGAAGGATTATTCGCTTATTATACATTTAGAGGGACATTTATCTTACAACCATTAGCTTCAAAATCCAAAAGTGGATTCAAAACGCAGCAAACATGTTTTATGGCTTCCACAGATCATAAATGTTAGCATTATGTAGAAGGATCTGCGTGGTGAAAAAGAGAAAAAGAATCATTCGGTTTATTATGGCAACAAGAACAGCAAAAGGTCTTTTCAAAGAAGAATCATGGACTAAACGGGGACCTAAGTTGTGCTTTAGGGAACTATACATTTATTGTCATGACACTGCAAACAAACCAGCAGCTGTATCCCGATGCCCAGATGAACTCACGCACCAAAACAAAGGAGGACTTTCAATACCATTAATAAATCCATATCAACACAACATCTTGTTTTACACCATAAACAAGTTTACACACGCCAAACTCTCTCTCTCTGTCTGTCTCTGTCTCTCTACCCTCTCTCTATCTTTACCTTTGCATGTCCAATCCTTGGACACCATCAGTGACGACTTCCTACAGTACCTTACTGATCTACACTTTGATCATGCTTCTGAAAACCCCCCAAAAACAACAACAACAACAACAACAAAAAAGCGTTCCCTCGTTCCCGTCTGTCGGAATATCAGCCCCGCTTTTATTTTCTCGCTCCTGATCCCAGCTGTCTGGCCACTGTTTCATAATGGTCCATCCTGCCAAGAATACTCAGTGACGTGACTCTTCTTTTTTTTTTTTCCTTTCTGTGAAATCTGGGGTTTCACAGGAAGTCTGTAGGTGGCGCCATTTTGGTGAGAATCGATATTAGGAGCAGTGTTCAGCGACTAAACAGAACCCAAAGTGGATGGATATTAGATGGAGGATTAAAATCTAATATCTATTTATAGATCGAGGAAGGAAGTGTTAGGGGTGAGCAGTGCGGTAAATCATGGGGTCTCGGTAATGATGTTATTACAGTGATATGGGAGGAAAAAAAAGATTTTTTTACACACACACACACACACACACACACACACACACACACACACACACACACACAAAGACAGAGACAAAAACAAAGAAAGAAGACAGTTCAATTCATGTTTCCAACCATTTATATTGTGCTACAAGCTAAATACCAAACACACAAGAGTTTTATTTATTTTTTTGTTAAAAAAGCTTTCTTTTTGTTCCACTTTGTATTTCATGCTTTCTGAATCCCTGACAGACGTGTCTGACAAATCTCAGATCTCTAATTTATAGGAGGCGTGCCTCTTAAGCAATATCACACTCCAGGTGGTGCTGTTGTACTGAATATCAGCACTGCTGCGATACAACTGTAGGCACGAGGGCACAGTCTGAGAGTACTGAAGATTTCAGTCGAGGGGGATATTACTTTTAAACAACAGTTTTATAAACTCCATTTATTATGAAAAGATTATGATTTGTTCGTTTATTTAACCAGATATTTGACTTCGCCGACACGCGCCTGGTGGAACTGACTAACCGCGACTGGCGGAGCCGGGTGTAATTAACAGGTGAAAGTAGTTTTAAACTCTCAACAGTAATACGAAGGCAAAAGGTGAAGAGAATAATCCATGGAGGTGGCGGACAGTCCTGAGAAATGGACGTTATATGTCCACTGATTCCACATTAGAATATCAGCTAACTTCCGCGGTTTCGGGGTTCAATCCTAAATAGCGTTAAATAGAAAGCTTGTGCGCTATGCAAGGTGTAAAATCGCACCAAGTAGTGCCCTAGATCAGGGGTTAGAGAGTGATTTGGGATTCGGCCTTGTGTATTTAGCTTTGCAAATGTAAAAAGAACACAGACAGTTCAAGGGCGATTCTTGACGACTTGGATAGGATTATTAAGGAGACAGCGTGTTGTTTAAGATGACATAATGTTATCATTTTTTTTTTTTTTGAATGTGGGTTTTGGCAGACTGCTGCTCTCCCCTCTTCACCCATGCTGACGACCGGCAGATTGTTAGAACACCTGTGATGCGGAGTGATACATATAGTTCCACATCCCAGTGCTGTTACTGTCTATTATCAGCACTTGTCGAATGCCTCTCATCCAACCAAATTTCTCGGTCAAAACTAACTGTTGTGTATCAACCTAATACGGCTGTTCCTGAGATCAGGGCTGGAAAGGAATTAGTCCCAGTCTTGCCTTTTGTTTCTTTCGCACCATGTGAATTATCTCTTATGACCACTAGTGGTGCTGTTGCACAAAAACGCGCAGAAAATCTGATGTGGATGCCAAAAATGACACGTTGACATCTTGTTGTCTCTGGAAGACAGAGACATTGCTGGCATGTTTATCGCAACTGATGTGACATTACAATATTGAAACACTGAACATAGGACTAAAGTTCCCTCAATAGCCTCTTCATAAAACCAACAGGTCGGTTGGGTGTCGCCATCTTGGATAGGCCAAACCTAGCATAGTTAGGATCATTTACACATTGACTATACCGCTTAATCCTGTATTCAGGGTCATGGGGAGCCAGAAGCCTATCCCAGGGGACTTAGGGCACGAGGTGAGGTACACCCTGGACAGGGTGCCAATCCATCGCAGGGCACACACACATACACATACACACGGGTAATTATTTGGAAACGGCAATTAGCCTAATCTGCATGCCACAAAACATGGGGAGAACATGCAAACTCAGAGGCAGGAATCGAACCTGGACCCTGGAGGTGCAAGGCGGCCGCGCTAAACACTAAGCCCCCATAGTTAGGATGACTTTGATAAAATTATATTGACATTATGTTGAATTAATGATCCAAACACAATGGTTCAAAACACGAAATTGAAATTGTACCCTTCATTTAGATCAGGGGTCTCAAACTCAGTTCCTGGAGGGCCGCAGCCCTACAGAGTTTTGTTCCAACCATAATTAAAAACACCTGATCCAACTAAACAGGTCATTAAGGCTTATTTGAAAACTACATGGTATGTATGTTGGAGCAGGGTCGGAACAAAACTCTGGAGGGCTGCGGCCCTCCAGGAACTGAGTTTGAGACCCTTGATTTAGATCCTTTATGCCGTTTAAATATCTCTGTTTATGCACAACGTCCGAGCGCGTCCCAAAGCTTCCTGCACACACCATGTGTATCTAATGTCATCTGTCTCTTAGAGTTGAAATGTTATCTCCTTGTTTCATTTCCTTTCAGAAATAATACCATGAGGTTCGTCCTAGCTCCCAAATTACTCGACGGTGTTTGCACGGCGTCCAATCTGCATCACGTCCACTTTCACAGAACACATCTCAGACCTTAAGTGGGGATTAGTTTATCCTTTTGGCTACTTTCCAATCGAATATTTCAGTGAATTGCTGTGGTCTGGCCGTGCCCTCACCGCCGTGGCCATATTTCGACTCAAGAAATCAGTTTGGTATTAATATTGTTTCGAAGTCGTTTTGTTTATGTATTGTGTTAGGGGCATTCGTTCGACGTTATGCCATCATCATGTGGACAATGTTGTTCTGGCGTCATTTCATCAAAATGATTTTAACTTATTTAAAAATCACCCTAATACCAACATTGTCCCAACGTCCATAATGTTGCCAAATTAACATCACCACCAGTGTTTTGACAGCCATCAATTCCTGCTGGAATATTGCAACATACTGTAGAACAGCATGGAAACAGTTAATTGTTGCAATAAAGCAATATCACACTCGAGTTCATGCTGCTGGACTGAATATCAGCATGGCTGTGATATCTTCAGTTCTCGGGATGCACCTTTGTGCCTACGACCACATTCATGATATTTAGCACAACAGCACGAACTCCAGTGTGATATTGTTTGCACACAGCAATTCCGCTATGAAGACAAAAGTTTCCTCTTTAAATTTCCATTTATTCCACTTTACAATATCAGTTAACTAACTGTCCCTGGGTTGAATCCCAAATAGCATTAAATGGAAAGCTAGTGTACTAATGTAGGGTGTACAATCCCTAAGTAGTGCCCTTGATCAGGGATTAGAGAGGGATTTTGGGACTCAGACTTGTTTTGGAAGCTAGTTAGCTTTGTAGCTGTCAATAAAACAAATCAGAATAATAACTATGTGCTGTTTAAGACGGCATAACATTATCAGATGTGTGTTCTTGCTGAAAGTGCTTCCGTGATCGTGGTTTTGAATGTGTCTTTTGATGTATGACAGCAGATATATTTTTGGATGTTTGACTTTCTAAAGATTTCAAGCAGCAGCTAGCTAGCTAGCTAGCTATCTAAACATAATCCTGTTGATAGCAGTTAGCATTCTCAGTAAAGCCTGGAAATGTTTTTTACATTTACACCACTAGGTGGTGCACTGCATTATGTCTGTCCATCTGTCTGCGTGGCGGAAATATGACAACATGCTAACCCGAGCATGTTTTTAAACAGCTAATGTTGGTGGATAGCTAGAAAGTAGCCTGTTAGCTAGACAAGCTAAGAATAGACCATTTAAAGATCTAGTCAGTCTTGCCAAGTCTTTTAATAGCCTGCTTTATGTTCATAAATATATCACGTCTCTCTTTTTTGAATATCTAAAATAAACACAGGGTTGGTTTTCTCTTCTCGGTGGCATGCTTCCCTCAGAGAACACTCCTCCAAACTGAGACCTCACCTCTGACTCCGGGTTCTCAGCCCTCCGCCTCGTCCTTTTTCGCTCTTCCTCTTTCGTCTCTTCTGGTTTTTCTGTGTGTGTGTGTGTGTGTGTGTGTGTGTTGGTTTCTCCGCGTCCTCCCTCTCCATTGCTCTGCTAAGAATAGTTTCCATCAAGTTCGGATTTGATTTGGTTTAACACAATTACATCCCCATATTTCTGCTTCTCTCTCTGGCTCCATTCCCTGAGTGCTTAATGGGAAACTATAAAGGGATGGTAATTAACCGGAGAGGGCACTTTTATTAATTAGGTTTTAACAAGAGCTGGAGGCAGAGGGGAGTTCAGACTATCTTAAGAATAGTGTTAGTTCTAGTTCCAGGGACGAAAGACGCGAGGACGCATGCGGACACACGAGCCTTTCGCTGTAGGACGAGTCCTCTGTGCCTCTTTCACCTCTCGCCATACGCTCACACTGACACGCGACAAAACTGTTCAAAGGAAATCGTGTATCCGAGTGCTGGGTGAGGGCTGGATGGAAAGGGATGAAGAGGAACGCTGGGAGAACGATGAAGTGGGAAGGACGAGTCAATACACAGAATAAAGCGGAAAACTAAGGATGACAGAATGTCAGAGACGGATGGGAAAAAGAAAAGGTGGGAGATAGATAGATAGAGAAGAAGAGACAGACACACAGATAGCTAAGTATATAGATAGACAGACAGACAGACAGATAGATAGATAGACAGACAGTATCACGCACACAAACCAAAAATAGACATCGTTTATGATTCTTGGTTTGTGTTTCCATGTAGCTGAGCCTAATTCGACACCACCCCGATGTTTCTTCAGAACCCGTACGCACAATCTCAGTTCTCATCTATTTTAGGAAAGAAAATTTTAACCACGTTTTCATCCTCATCCTGTCACTTCCAACATTTAACTAAACACACATACTGTGGAGATGTTATGAAGAAAAATAAAGCTCCAATATGTGTAATATGCTAATATGTCAACAAAGCTAGTACAAAAACTAGCATGTGTATTATTATAATATTATATAGCGACTATATTTTTTCAATTAGAGCTAGGCCACACCCATACGTCTTGTCACAGGCTATTTGTTTTGTCACAGTAGAAACACAGAATGTCTGAGTGATAACCTTTGTGCTATATGTCTTGGCGCATGTGTGATCGGGCATGTGTATGTGTGTATGTGTGTGTGTGTGTGTGTGTGGTGTTCTAGTGGTTGTGCTGTTCTTGCTGTTCGTGCTCATGTCCTGCACTGCTAAGTCAGTCCAGGTTTTTAGACACGGAGTGACGAGGTGTGAGATGTCTGTTTGGATCTGACGAGCTCTTACCAGGGCTAGTTAATAAATATACGCCAACTAACCAGCCTAGCTAGTTACTATCCAGATTCAATGGTGAAGATTAAATAAAGGTTGCTGTAGCGTACAAAGGCTGTAGAATTTTGCACCATATACACATTTCACCTTAAATCTAAGAGGTCTTCTTTTTTCAGTATTTAAATAAGGCTTCATGGTGATGAGTATTCCTCTGACACGCACACATACACACACACACAGGCTCAGAGCTCAAAATCAACAGAAGGGCCTGTGGTTATTGTAAGCCACACACACACACACACACACATAGAGCAGGCAGCAGGCAGAGGCGGGGTGTGTGTGTGTGTGTGTGTGCGCCTGCATGTAGGGGACTGCAGTGTTTTGGGCTCTGTAGTTACCTGACTTGCCCTCTAGGTGGCCTCTGAGCTCCACTCAGGCTGGAAGTGTGTGAGCTGCAGTGAAGAAATGCAGGAGAAAGAGAGTGAACACTGCACCATGGAGCAAGTGGAGGGAGAGAGAGAGAGAGAGAGAGAGAGAGAGAGAGAGACGAGTTTAATGCAGCCGTACAGTGGTTCAGAGGCTTTTTTTCATTTCTTACACACGTCTATTTTACGCATTTGCTTCTCATCTCAGTCATTTACAATTTCTTTAGGATAAACATCCATCTTTATTCTTTAGGATATCTATCTATCTATCTATCTATCTATCTATCTATCTATCTATCTATCTATCTATCCACTGTTCCTTTTCCCCATCAGTCTCTGACGTTCTGCCATCCTTCCCACTTTTAATTTTTTCCCCAACGTTCCTGTTCATCCTCCCCATCTATCTACTAGTCTCTCTCTCTCTCTCTCTCTCTCTCTCTCTCTTTGTCTATCAGTTTGGCTGACTATACATCTAACTGTCTGTCTCTCTTTCTCTCTCTGTCTATCTGTTGTCAGTAAATGATGGTAAATCTATCCGGCTATCCGTCTCTGACAATCTCCAGACAATGTCTATCTTGCTCGCTTTCTATCTCTCTCTCTCTCTCTGTCTAGCTGTCTGTCAGTCAATCTGCTTATGTGTCTTTCTCTCACACTATCTCTCTATCTCTCTATCTATCTATCTATCTATCTATCTATCTATCTATCTATCTATCTATCATTCTCTATTTCTCCTGTCTCTTTCTCTCTGTCTTTTTGTCAATCTATTTAGCTACCTGTCTCTCGCTCACTGTCTCCATCTGTCTGTTGCTCTCTCTCTCAAACACTTAATATATCTATCTATCCTTTTTATTTTTTTTATTTTACTTTCTTTTTTTTCTTTCTTTCTTTCTTTCTTTCTTTCTCCCAGGAGCTTGTTTTTTTTTCCCGCTCAGTCAGCACACCTGGAACGCCATCACTTCTCTTCCACCTGCTCCTTTTTCCGGTTGTCCTCTACGCTTCGAATATATCATGTTTTCCACTATAATTCTATCACTTTAACACATCCTGCTGACTCCCGTCTTCCTTTTTATCCCTTCGTTTGGTTCATTCTCCTCTCTCTCGCTCTCTCCTCTGCTTGTATTAGCTAATCTCAGAGCAGCGTTCTTCATTACACACCATCAAACCCCATGGGGACCTACTAATGTGATCTGTGGTGTGTGTATGTGTGTGTGTGTGTATGTGTGTGTGTGTGTGTGTATGTGTGTAGTAGCCTGTCTTTTCTTCCCCTCCATTTTTACGCATCTACGTGTATAATCACATTGTGCAGCTGCATGTGAAGCAAAAACGTGTATGTTGGAAAGGCTCCCGCAAAACACGTGCATACCGGGTACATTAGCATTATCTGGAACAATATCGTACTCAAATATGTCACAAAAAACAAAACACTTTTCTTAGTCATTTACACATACAGTACCGCTGGGGAAATGCGTATGTTCTGGAGGCTTTTGCTTGGTTTGCACTTTCTCTACGCATTTACATTGTCTGCACTAGCTATCTCATTGATTAGCCGTAATCGTTAGCACGCCTCTGTTTGGCGACCACATCTTCCAGTTGCTTAGCAACAGTGTTTGCGTGACTTTAACCGCTTTGAACAGCGCACACGCGTATAGCGTGCTTATCTTGCCGTTCACATTGGAGCGCATGGAGTTAGCTATGGGAATTATTCTCTAAAAATACTTTTAGCATAAACTTGGTCAATATACTGTGACCAGGGAATGATGATCATGTGACTCCGGTCCAATCAGATCGCAGCATTTATACTGTATGACTCAGCTGAATGACCCTAGTAAAAATCATCTCATGTCTCAGTCAATCCCGAAAATGTTAAAATTGAATGACATAAATTGAATCATATGTATGTAAAAATTATGTATGTAAAGTAGCAACATCACTAACTACTAATTTAATTAAATTGTTTTCAATTAAATTCGTTTCAATTGTGATTTCCCTCGCCTAGCATGTGGTTTCCCTCGCCATTTTCCCTGACAAATGACAGATAAACCTGTTTATTCAGGTATTCCAAGTGAACTATCTGATTGGACGAGAGGCATTCCATGAGTGGTGATAATAGAGAGTAACATCACTGGGCTGTTTAACTATATGTGTCACTCTGTGTCACTGAGCTTCTAACAGTCGTTAATTATAATAACTCTTGGTCGCAGCATGGGTGAAAGAAGGTCTGTATGGTCCGCAGTACTGAGCAGGGATCACCTGCCTGCCAAAATCCACATTGGAAATCAGTCACTGAAGCACATTCAGCAAGAAAGCACATCTGATAACACTGTCATTTTAAACCACACTTATCGCCTTAGTAGTTGCTTCTACTACTAACTTGTTTTGAATCGCCCCTGAACCGTCCATGTTGTTTTTCATGGGCTACAAGCTACATCTTCTAACGCAAGGCTGAATCCCTAATCCCTCACTACTTGTGTGTGGAACAAGGGATTGTACACCCTACATAGCGCAGCGGCTTTCTATTTAACACTGTTTAGGATTTATCCCCGGAACCCTTATTGTAGCGGATATTCTAAAGCTGAAAAAGTGGAAATATTCATTGAATCTCGTAAGTTTCTCAGGAATGTCCACCACCTCCTGGGTTTATTCCTCTCACCTTTTGGCTACATAGTACCGGTGAGAATCCCCGCTTCACATCATGCCGTTGTACAGAATATATATCCAAACATATCATCTGGGCTTTAGTGTGCAAATCTCAACGACACATGCTGGTGCTCCTTTGCTCAGCAGGTCCTGCAGACCAATAAATAAATGAATGAATGAGTAAATACATAAATAAAATCATATTTAAACAGTGTGTATCGACAAATATTAGAACTCATAGGATCTGTTAGTCAGTACTTTATTTGTAAATGGCATACACTCGCAGAATCTCCCAGAGACCCACAATGCAATGCAAATAAAATAAACACACAATACACTAGAGGGCCATACAGCTTGCGCTCATATCATTAAACCTAAACATATCTGTCATGCATACCTGCTGAATACCTGCAGGAGATATCTTACAAACTGATTAGCTACCACGCTGTTCACTAGCTAGCTCCTAGGCTACAATCTTGTGCTCAAAACCCCTTTTCTTTGTAATTTATGAGCAAACCTGAGGTAAACGTCTGCATTCCAGACACACTTGTCTTGTTTTCACCATCACTACACGCTTACATTGTCTGTAGTCACTAACTGATGGGATCGGTTAGCCACAATCAATACCTAGCATTTTTTCCCCAGTGGCTGAATATATTGTGTGTTTGTCTTTCCATGTGGAAAGCAAAAGTTCTCAAATTACATTAGAACGTGTGAGTTTCTTGAAGCTTTTCGCGACAATTTGTTTGATTAAACACTACCATACAAAACAGTGCTTTTTCACCTTCACTTTCCATGCTACAGCAAACCAGATATAATAATTTAAAGTTAATTTCTAATCAAATGTAACTAAAATTGTGAAGTGAATATTTCTTGTTCTACTGGCAAAATTTTTTGCTTCTTTCAAGGAATTAATTCCTACAAAATAGCCGAATTATCTGCCAAGTAGAATTAAAAAAAAATTTTTTTTTTAGAAAATTTATTTTTTTGCCTAGATCTTTTGTAAACTTCTATTAGAATTGAGCATAATAATCTTACATTTGGTTTGCTGTAATCTTGTTATTTTACGAAAGTATAGATAAATGTAACTATAGTCAAGATAGTTTTAGTTGCTAACACACATTTGCAGTGCAAACAGGGTAAAACATTTAGCTGTTGTTTTGCTAACATGTGCGCTGAATTTGTAAATTGTAAATTTGTGCGCTAGCTAGTTTCACACAATGTTAACATGTGGAAAGAGCGTCATCAGACGTGGACAGTGACAAAACAGAGTCAATCAAGCCAGCGAAATCTGGGCTAGCTCATTTTCATGTTATGCTAAGACTTAAAAAACTAAGAAGATGTGTCATGTTGATAAAAAAAAAAAAAAGGTAATTTTTTTTTTTCAGAGCTAGTGAAATAGGACTAGGAAATTATATAAAACTACACAAATAGAGCTTGCGGGGAAAACACCGTTTAATAGTTTTTAGCTGAACAGTTAAGAGGCGAGTTTGTTTTTAGCGCATTGTGTATGCTAAAGAAGGCAAACGACGCTGACATTTTGGATTTAGCCAGTTGTACAGTTAACTAAGTTTTATTTAAGTTTCCATGGCATTATTTGCAATTATGGTATTTTTTTACTGTGTAATATTGCAAAGAGATTTATATTGATATGGAATCTCCAATCTTTAAATATATTAAAAAGTAAAAAAAAAAAAAAAAACCTAAGTAGGTCTTCTTACCTTTTTCTGTCGCCTTTTGCCTGGTGATTTTCTTTGCTGTGGGTCCTGGGATAGTTTGCAGACGCAGAGCGAAGCAAGAACTCTGTCGGAGGAATCGAGAGAGAGAGAGAGAGAGAGAGAGAGAGAGAGAGAGGGAGGGTGTGATGAAGAGTGAATGAAGATAAAGGGAAATTACATTGATAGAGTCAAGAAGAGATGAAGAGAGATCATGAAATTTGAGCAGAACTTACTGTTTTACTCATTTCATGAGTCAGAGATAGATGGACTGAGACCAGGAGAGGGCAGAAATGGACGGAGAGTGATTGAATGAGGTGCCATGCTAACTCTGAATAGATAAGAGAGAGAGAGAGAGAGAGAGACATTGGCTTGCCTGCTGTAATCCGAGTGTTTTATGCGGAACTTAAAAGTGTGAATACAAGCGCTAAGTTGTAGCTTGGAGATCCTTTAGGCACAATGTTCATTCATGAAATAAAGAGAGAGAGCGAGGGAGAGAGATGGAGAAGGGGGAGAGTCATAATTTGTTTTACTGCAGCAACACACACACACACACACACAAAAAATAAATTCTGTACGGCTCTTCTTTCTGCAGGAGTGTGTGTGTGTGTGTGTGTGTGTGTGTGTGTGTGTGTACAAGAGTGTGTTCCTTCATCAGAAATTAGAAATATTTTTCGAATCACACTTCAGTGTGTGTACCAGCAATGAATGGGTTACACACGGCTCTGAATGGACTGCATCATGTTTCAGTACTGCACTGAATGAGAGAGAGAGAGAGAGAGAGAGAGAGAGAGAGAGAGAGAGAGAGAATTAATGCTCTGCAGTCCTTTCTCCCCATTTTGTGGACCTCAGCATATAATGGTCCTACCTTCAGCTTTTCTCATGCTCCCATCTTCCCCCATTCTCTCTCTCTCTCTGATTGGATGCTTTGTGAGCAGCAGTGATTGATCAAGAGCCAGAGGAAATAGTTAAGTCAGTGGAGAACCTATTTTTTTACGCGAGTTTGAGATCCGCCATCGGCCGTGCATGAGAGAACACACGCGACTCTGGAGCGCCTGTCAATCACGACGCAGAGTGTCAACCTAAAAGCACTTTATGCCTCCTCTGCTCACGCGCCCGTCAATTATTTTGACCCTGAGTTGTAATTATGCGATGAATAATTGATTAGAATTTGCAGGGAGTGTAAGCATTTAAGAAGTAATACTAAATGGTATTTAAGTGTTTAAAATAATAGCATAAAGGTTAACCTTTTTTTAAATATTACATTTATTTAGGAATTGCCCCTGGGTTTCAAAAGCATTCAGTATTTATGCAGTATACATTTTGTTTAACAGTGTTCCCACACTCAAGACACTAATCAAATGCTTGACATGAAATGACACATCTTGATTTTTTTTTTTTTTTGTCTTTATGTTTCGCTGCAAAGTGTAAAATTCCTCTTTTATACAAAGCATTAACACTGGAGACTCCTACTATTAATGTTACATAAATGTTTCCCTCGAGGAGAAAACTTCATCACATCATCAATTCCGTGAAGACAAAGTTCGTCACTGAGCGCAGTGTCATCTCTCCTGTGCTTTGTTTTATTTCTGAATAAATTTTAATTTGATACTTTATATTACACAATATTTTTGAAGTTAAAGTTATTTACTTAATGAAACAATTCCGAAAGCATTGGGAATTCTGGACTTTATTTTTAGACGAAGACTCTCACTTCGCTTTATCCTGTCCAGGGTCGCAGGAGGCCTGGAGTCTATCCTAGGAGACTAGGGGTACACCCTGGATGGAGTACCGATCCATTGCAATGTCTCACACACACACACACACACACACACACACACATACATACACTCCAGGCAATTTGGGGACACCAGTTAGCCTAGCCTGCATGTCTTTGGACTGTGGGAGGAAACCGGAGTACCCGGAGGAAACCCACCGAGCACACACACACACACACCCCGAGGCAGGAATCGAACCCTTGACCCTGGAGGTGCAAGCCAAAAGTGCTAACCACTACGTCACTGTGCCGCCTTAGACGAAGACTCATAAAATGAAAATTAAACCATTCCTATGAATCTATTCTTATCATTATTGACATATAGTCTCATACAGATGTACATTAAAGCATTGACTGAGAGTGGAGCAAGACTTTAAAGTTGCATCGATCATTCATTCAGGAATAAAATGCACGAGAGAGCGCGAGAGAGAAAATATCACATTTACAGTATGTCAGTATTAATAGTTTGAGATCAAGTCATGCAGTAAAAAAATGCAGTTGACGATCAGCAATGTTGGATGAATGTACAAGGGGCGTTCAAGGCAAACATGGACTTGCGATGAAAACAGAGACTTGCGATGATGATCCCAGCCGAGGTGGTTTGGAGGCAGATGCAGTCGTTCCTGTAAACGTTCCCGCCAGTGGAACGCCTGATCCTTGAAAATGAACGGATAACTCGACGCCAACTTGCGGAATAGACGAATCTGTTTGTGGAATCTGTACACACAGTCATTTACCAATATCACTGGGAGTTATTGCCACATCCCCCATACAGTCCTGAACTCATGGATAGATAGATCTTCTAGTGATCCCGAGGGAAATTCCAAAAACCACGTGTTAGCAGCAGTGGAATTTCAACTCACACCCCCAAGGAGACTCGCGTCTTATACCATTCAGCCACAGTAGTACCATTTAATATATGTGCCATTAAAGGAGTTCCTGGGAGGCCAGCGTTGCAGACGTGAAGCAGGCAGTCTAATAATGACTGATGTACTGAGAAAACTTTTCACCTTGGACGCTGGGATAAGTGCATTAGTGTAGCAGGGGATTATATAGAGAAATAAAGGGTGTTTTTACTCTCATCACTGTGTTCTGCCCATTCAAAAGCCCTAGAATCTGGAAGAATCTATGAAGATGCAAGTGTTGCAGTTGCCACCCGTTCCATGTTACTTGCCGCCCCACTAAATACAGTATATTGTTGCTTTATTGCCAAAACCTTTAACATAGACCGGAGGATTGTAAGATAATCTGTTGTGCAGGTATCGCTTCCCTCCACTACAAGTTCGCCGTGTGCTCGAGCCACTTTCCAGCTCAGAGCACGCATAATGCAACATCTGGCTCAGTATTGCATTTGCACTGCAAAGCTGTCACTGCAGGTGTAAAAACAAAAATAGTAGCACTTTTTGTGTTCAAGTAAAAAAAAATTAAAGAAATTAAGGCATACTGTATTAAGCAACCAGAATGTGCAATTCATTTCAGTTTTAATTGCAGAGAGCAAACAAAAGGAAAACAGACGTGAAGATTAACCTTTGAGAAGTGTAGCCGTTCTCTTCAAGTCTGCACAAGATTATAGATATTATATCTATTCATAAATATTGGTAAAAAAAAAAAAAAGGACAGATTATTATGTTGAAAATATAACATAAGAACAAGTCATGCTGTGTTTCTCTATATGAACATAACATGAGACTGATTTCAATGGACATTTTCAGGAGGCGCTTTATCCTAGTCCGATTCCCGAAGCATCTGGAGCGTATTTTGGAATACCATGGGCAGACACATTCACAAACGCATTGACACTTAGAGCCATGTTACACAAGCCAAGCTACCAATTCATATGTTTTTGGTTGTTGGAGAAAATGCTGCGCCACTCCTGATATACACTACATAGAGTGTAATATAGTACCAAATAACAGAGTTAAGTAATAGACTTGCAAGCTTTTCCTAGAGACTCTAATAAACTGCCTGCTGTAACTGCACATAAATAAACTTTCTTAAATGTTATTGCAACTGTTCAACCACATTTCCTTGCAAATGCTTCAAACTATCATCTTAACTCTTTAACGTCTTCACTAGAACATCCACGAAGGAATTTTTTCCTTGCATTGTGTTTATGTTCTTGGGTTATAACAACAATGGACATGCATCTCTTCCAAAAGGTTGAGATGTTGCTTCAAGGTAAAAGTGGTAAAAATCAGTATATTTCCAGATACCAAATGAAATGTCAAACAACAGGCTACCTTTTGGTGTGGTGGTGCAACAGCACAAATGTTGTATTCAACAGAGCAATGGGACACATTCCAAAATCTGTGGATCTGTGTATTTATTTAGAGTTGCATACCTCAACCGAATGGTAGAGATGGCTTAGTCAGGTTATGCTCAAAATATTTTTCAATAAGAAATCGTAACTGAAAAAAAAGTTGAGCAGAATGCTAAACAAGGGTTAAACAAGGAATCACAAAAATGTAAAGATGCCATTGGTTGCCACAACAGAAATCTGCAAAACATGCAAGGATGCGATGTACGTTAATGTTTTCCAGTCCACTGACTATGAATAGGTCATTGTACTGCTGTGGTTAAAAGGTATAAAATGCTCTTCGTTAGGGGCGGAGCAATTGAGGCTGAAGCTACAGTGGTTAAATGACAAATATACTCAGTGTAATGTGAGCCTTTTGTACACTTTTCAGATGAAAGTTGATCACATCTCTGGTTCCCATCTGGAAGTCTCTCTAGATAAGTGACAGGTTGTCAGGTTGTTTCATGCACTAAATGAAATAGGTTTTTGTTGAATGCATGAAAATGTGAGAAAATCTTATAACTGTGGTTTCATCTCATGCTTTAACTTTCATCAAACGTCAATACAGTAGTCTTCTTTTGCTTTGCTAATCTGCCAACAAAGCAAGTGTCAGTGTAACAAACTTACAAAAAGACGTATCACTTGCAGGTTAGCACTTAAGCCGGATTCCTACAGGGTGCAGATCTGTGATGTCTGGTCTATAGCAAGGCTTTGTGAGCTACGGAGAGCTTTGAAAAGTGGATCAGCTTGCTGTGTTGTTGTGGTACTGATGACTCCTTGTTCTACAATAGGCTATGCAATTGTGTTTATCGTTGTTATTTCCTACATGAGTCAGTTAAGTCCAGTTGGATGAAATCGTTCAAAGAGTTGTGGCTGTGATTTAGGTATGTTCATCAATATGGAAATTCTTGCCCTCTGGCCTGACCTCTGGTATGAATATTCAAAAGGAAAGTCAGAATCGTCCCAGAAGGCACCTGGTGGTCTCACAGGCGTTGCCTAAAGTGGTGGAGGTCCTCTCCAGCGACGTTATGCTGGCGGAAAAAAGGACTTAGGGGTCAGGCAGTGGGTGTTCCTGAGCCAAATCTTGTTAATATCGTCAACATATAATGCGTTTTTTAAAGCAGTCAGCGGTTGGTAAGCAGGCAACTCGTCTTTCGTTGATACATGGAAAAGCCTTGTGGTTGGTCACAGTAATTAAATGAACCCTTCCTGTAAAAGTGAACGTCTCTTGACCATCACGCTTTCTACCGAGCCTGTATACTGTACAAGCTACTGTGTGTAGAAATCTGCCTTGCTAGCAGGTTTAGCCAGAAGGCTGCGTTCATTCATCAGTTAGCGCTAACTTGTTCTGAAGTACAGTTTTAGTCATCTCAAGGCAAACAGTACTAATGTGAGGTGGATTACACGAGTGCTTTTAATACAGACACAGCCTTTGTTCAGTGTTTAAATGATTGGATGTAGATTCAGGTTAAAATGAAGGAACTGTACACACACACACACACACACACACACACACACACACACACACACACACACACACACACACACACACACAAAGCAGGATTACAACATAAGAAACAAGGACGCGCTCCCCATAAATGCAGTCCAACATCAGGACAGATGATGAAAGCAAAGTGTCTCTTGTGATTTTTTAAAGTCGTTTATTCCTCGCGGAGGTTTGATTTTAGTTCTGGGTCCAATTTTTCACACAGGTCTAGTATAATGCTGATTTGTACTGTACGAGTTATCAGTTGAGTTCGAGATGTCAGCAAATAAACTCTAGAGCTTTCAGACCTGTCATGTTTGCTAAGCTAATTTATACGAGGATGAAATGATAGCCGTAGACAGACGCCAGCTCCTGAACCTTCACTGCTAAGCTGTGAGTATATTTCTACATTCCTGGTATATAAAGAACTCAAGACAACCTAAATGCTAACTCATTTAAGATATAGATATATGGCAAGTTTTTTCTCTTGTATTTATGGATCCTATAGATTTATACATTAAAAAAAAAAATTAGGGTAAATATGTATAAAAGAACATTTTAGGACATTTACTTTTCTGACAGTTTCTTGTCCGTTATCAAAACTGCATTAACTTTTTATTATTATATCTCGATCATGTTAAGGGTTTGAACTATGAGTGAGGGAAGATTTCTTCAACAAGAACTTCGGTACATTATGTTAAAGTATTAAGCAGTCCTAGCAATGCAGGCGTGGATGAACAATATGGTTGATCACATTTCTGTTCATAGTCAAATAATAAAAGGTTTGTTAACATGCTGCTTAGCTGAGCTGAGCTCGCAGGAATCGGGTTACAATCACGGAAATACGCAATGTCGCGCAGTACAACACCCTCCACAATCTTGATATGTTGCGTTTTTCATTTGCCCGTTATAGCGCGACCATTATCTGTTCTATGTAGAAGCGTACTGACGGGTATAACACAATATTACTATCTGTATTGGGATTTTTATCTGAAGTGGGTGTGGCCTAATCTAATAAAAAAATACATAAAAATAAAACTCCTTTGCCTTTAGAAATGCTCAAAAACAATTAACAGGCCACGCCTTAAGAATTTTTTGCCGTACGAACTGAAATTTGCCCCGGTATACGACACATTTTCAGCATAGGAGCTGTTCAAGACTTGTAGGGGCAGGGGGGGGGCGATGATGGGGTTGCATTTTGTGCAAAATTTAGTGAAGACATAGCACCAAGGGTCTTAAGAATGTTATCAAGGACGGTATCAAGAAGAAATGGGAGCAGCTTTCGGTTTAATTTTTTAAGCAGCTAGTCCCAAGGGGAATCATAACTTAAGGTTTAATGTCTATTTATTTCATATTTTATTTCATGCATATGTCTCTTCATAATGTTTTGATTGTAGTCTTGGAAATTGGTAATATTGGTAATATTTTGGTGGCTGGAACGGATTATCTGCATTTACGTTATTTCCTATGGGAAAATGTGTTTCGGAATACGAAATTTCGCCTTAAGAACTCGCCTCCATAACGGATTATTAGGTTACATCCTTAAAGCCTTAACAGTGTGCTTTTAAGAGGCTACGAAACCTTATTGTCGGCAGAGAGCTCTTGAGGAACCGCTCTCCTCCTAAGACTGCATGTCTGATGGTATATTTCCGACAAGAGTTGCACTTGAGACAAGAACAAAGCAGTCGAGGGTTAAGTGGCATTAAGTGAATGCTTTGCTGCCTATTGTGGCAGGTTGCCAGTGCTGGGATTTGAACTCAAAACCATCTTATGAGGTCAGTTTGCTGCCATGAGTGCTGCCATGAGTTCCTCTTATTTCAAGCTCTGCTCACTTGATGTGATGAAGCGCTTGGATCCTGTGTGCAGTGACGAGAAGGTGGGTAAGGAGAGTACTACTGTGAACATGGGGCCTCAGTTTGCACCTTCACAGATTCATGATTCATGATTTGGCTCACGGCCAAAACACAGTATTGGCGCTGAGTTTATTTTATTTTTTAATACAGAAAATGTGCATGCTACGTCGGAAGTTTATGCAACATGGAAGTGACCAATCACAATCACCAAGTGACCAATGACCAATCACTCTCTTCCCTAAAAATTTCATGTTGCTAACTTTAGGGGAGATGATTTTATATGTGGCCCAAAAATGGCAGTTTTTCAGTGTTATTCTGTCTCGCTTCATATAATATATATATATTTTTATGAGTACTGATACTAAAATTAGTGTAAGCATCTAGAAGCAAATGACCTGTAAAATCTGTAGTGTCCGTAACCATGGCAAATTCATGCTGCAATATTTGAACAATTTTGCACTTTGGGATAATAAACTTTTTCAAATATCGGTCTTTTCGTGTTAAAGTTTCAGCTGCATGACAGATCATTGATAGATTTGAATTTGAAAAAGTTACGGACCCTACATAAAAGGGCATGAGATTGCAAATGCAAATATGCTAAACGGGTATGCATATTTTCAAAAAAACGAAGCATGGATTCGTCAGATAAGAAGCATTAAAGCAGGGGTCTCAAACTCAGTTCCTGGAGGGCCGCAGCCCCACAGAGTTTTGTTCCAACCATAATTAAAAACACCTGATCCAACTAAACATGTCATTATGGCTTATTTGAAAACTACATGGTATGTATGTTGGAGCAGGGTTGGAACAAAACTCTGTAGGGCTGCGGCCCTCCAGGAACTGAGTTTGAGACCCCTACATTAAAGTATTATAGTGGAAAAATGGTGTTCTATGATATGATCCTGTTACGCGTTTTCACCTTCGGGTTGTTGCATAAGCTGAATGAGAAGGGAAGGTACTAGGGGCCCATGTAGTGGCGTAGTGGTTAGCACGGTGGCCGTGCACCTGTTCTGTGAGCACGGAGTTTGCATGTTCTCCCCCATGCTTGGTGGCTTTCCTTCAGCTGCTCCGGTTTCAGTCTAAGGACATGCAGGTTGTGTGGCGTTAAAAGTGCCGTTCCCAAATTGCCTGTAGTGAGTGAATGAGCATGTGAGTGTGTGTGTGTGTGTGGATTGACACTTCATCCAGGGTGAACCCCTAAGTCTCCTGTGACAGACAAGGACAAGGGGCAATAATTACTTTGGATTAACGTTTTTTTTGCATGCTCTTCATGATTTGGCTCAGAGTGTAAATGAATCATATGTAAAGTGAGCAGTGGTGTGTATGTGTGTGAGTGTGTTAACCTGTGCGTTATCTAAAGCATCTCTCTCTCTCTCTCTCTCTCTCTGTCTCAGGCTCCTCCCCCTCTCCGTGTTTCTCTCCCCCCCGCCTCCTCCTCCTCCTCCTCTATGCTCAGCTCGGTGTGCGTCTCCTCTTTCAGAGGGCGCAAGGGTGGCAGCAAGTCGTGCGCCAAAGCATGCGCGAGCGCCGACATGACTTGCCCGTCGGACAGCGAGCGCATCGTCATCAACTGCGGCGGCGTGCGGCACGAGACCTACCGCAGCACGCTCCGCACGCTGCCCGGCACGCGCCTGTCGTGGCTCACCGAGCCCGACGCGTGCAGTAACTTCGACTACGACCCGAAGTCGGACGAGTTCTTCTTCGACCGGCACCCGAGCACGTTCGCCTTCATCCTCAACTACTACCGCACCGGCAAGCTGCACTGCCCCGGCGATGTGTGCGGCCCGCTGTTCGAGGAGGAGCTCGCCTTCTGGGGCATCGACGAGACCGACGTGGAGGCGTGCTGCTGGATGAACTACCGGCAGCACCGCGACGCCGAGGAGGCGCTCGACAGCTTCGAGACGCCCGAGCCGGACGCGGCGGAGGACGAGGCGGCGGCGCTGGCCGGCGGCGGCGTCGGCGGCGGCGTAGGGGGCGGGGCCGACGGGGACCTCAAGCGGCTGTGCCTGCACGAGGACGGCGGCGGCAAGCCGAGCTGGTGGAGCGTGTGGCAGCCGCGCGTCTGGGCGCTCTTCGAGGACCCGTACTCATCCAAATACGCGCGGGTGAGTGACGGAGCAGCATCCAGAGCGGCGCGCGCGCGCACACTCTCATACACGCGCGCACTCTCATACGCGCGCACAGTCTCTCTCTCTCTCTCTCTCTCTCTCTCTCTCTTACAGGCTCATTAACACCCCACAGTCAGTCGTGCCATCAACCCTCCCACACACACACACACACACTCACTCTTTTACACACTGAATGAATTCTGCACTGGTGCATAAACTACTGCAGTGCTGAACTGAGGAAAAAAAAAAAAAAAAACCCAAAACTCTCAGTCTCTCACAGTCCGGCACTCAAAACTAAAATAAAGATGAAATAAATGAGCAGATCTCTCAGTCTAAACACACTTTCGGATATATAACTAATACATATGCATGCACACACTCATAATAATCAAACCTCTAAAGGTCGTCGCACCGTTATCTCTTACACACTTCCACGCTTATATCACTCAATTAACACTTAATTAAATACATAATGTTAACAATTAATTTCTCCGACAGTCACGTCAGTCGATTCAGTCTTAAAGTCTCAACACGTAACTAATAAATGCATATGCACCGTAGTCTCACACTCGTAATATTCGAACCTGGTTGCGCCGTGGACTCCCATATGCCGATGTTAAATTCTTAACTCTTAATCGATTCACTTAGCACTTATTTAATGACATGAAGCTGTTACAGAGTCACTCGTACAGTCGTAACACCAGTCATCTTTCTTTTTTTTTTTTTGCACGTAACTAATAAATGCAGGCATTTTGTACAGTACATACTGTACACACTCATCTAAAAATCATACATTTAAAACTCTTTCCAGAGTTGAATTAACAGATCTACAAACAACAAAATATAATTCCCTCTTAAATCGTTCAATTAACACTTAATTAAATGTCAGGTTAATAAAAATAAAAGGTTCGTTTCTTACCTGGCTGTACCAGTGTGTGCCTGTTTTATTTATATATTTATTTATTTAACAGAGTGTGTCTTTAATATAGGTATTAATATATGAACCTGTCCAATACGGTCCAAATACGTTTCCAGGTGAGAAATACATGTGTAAAGTGTGTAAGTGCAGAAGAACGTGCACTTTTTTTTTTTTTTTTGGTCTTCTTATCTGCAGTGTAACTTTAAACTCTACATTATCTTACATTGATCATTATATTACATTGTAATAACCACGATGATGATGATGATGATGAAGATCCTGAACCGACTTGACAGAAGGAAAGAGGCTAAAAATAAAAATAACTTGGTTTCGAGTGCTGCAGATTTCTGTAAGTAGATTTTTGTGTGAGAGAGAAAAGCAGCTTCGGAAGAAGTCTAACTTAATTTCGATAGAACCCTCACTCTCCGATGCGGACGCGCTAAAAACGCACAACATAATTAAGTCTCATTATTTACCGCGTGCTTTTTTTTTTCGCGGGTTATCTCTCAGGCTGCGTCTCAGGCTTGCGGCACTCGCGTCCGTCCCCAACAGCACTTTCCCACGCTTGATTAAATTTTTCCTTCTGCAGTGAGATTTTTCTCTTTGGTGCTTTCAGCACTCGGATAATTCGATCTCGTGTTGTTTTACCCGCCATCTCTTCCTTTCTTTCGCTGCAGACATCCATTTCTTGGTCAGAATTAGGATATAGCGTGATTGTGTAGGACTTCACATCCTCCACTCTTAAGATAAATCTATAATCTGTCTTCTCCTTCTATCTCACATTGTCTCTCCCCCTCTCTCTTGCACACGTTATGTTTAATCTGTCCTACACTCACCGTTTGCTGAATTTGCATAATGATCATCCCCCCACCAAAGCCACTTCAAATGTATCTGCGTTCTACTCATAACCTATTCTGGAAACCCCAAAAACAGGTATACATTGCACTATATAATGAATTGCACGATGTCCACTCCCTCAAAAGAAATCTATAAAATTCATCCCTCCAACGCACAAAAAGCACTCATGTAAAAAAAAATCCAAGTTTTATGAAAATGCAAATGCAGGAATCCCACCGTCACCATCACCTGCACAGTCCGTCCTTTCACCTTGGTATGAATTTGCATATTGGATCAGCATATTAGCAGCATATTAGCTGTTATTTCAGATGACACGATAACACCGTCCTCGGCTTCTGGGTTTCTGAATCGCGCATCATGACGTCAGATTGCAGGTCGACATCAAAAGATTTTTCCAGGTTTAGAAACATCAGAATAAAATCTCAGTGTGTGATCGCTGCTACGGCGTGTGTCTAACAACCGGCAACAGGACGATGGCTTGAGATTACGGATGAACGTTCGCCACGGATATAGTGGCCACCGCGCAGTTGCGGAATGTGAAATGAAACGGGCTTACGCATAGAAAGAAATTCTGCTATTGAATAAAGATTAGTTTGAAAATTGTTTGATTTTTTTGCCTTTTTCCATTTTCGTAAGCAGAACACTCATTGTCTTTATATATTAGAGGATCTTCATTGTAGAAGCTCTCCAGTAGAGTACAGTCTGACAAGCTGTGAAAGAAAACCGTAACAGTTGCTCAGATCTTCTCCATGAGTCCATGTGGTTCTTCTCTTCCTTGGCTTCCCTGGTTTCCTCCTTCCTTCCAGAAAATAGACTGATGATCCGAGTTAAGAACCCGCGTCCCATCCAGAGTGAATTCCCACCTCGGTGCGTTCTCAGGCCCGCTGGCTTTAATGCTTCAATTAGTAAAGATGAATGAATGGAAGTGAAAGTTAGTCAAGTGATGAGTGTTAACGTAACAGCTGCTGGGACTTCACAGGGTGTGAACGCTTTAATGGACGTGTTCTAAACTCTTACGTTAAACATGAGAGAGAAAAATATGGAATAGTGTGGTGGGAGTCTTCACCATGGGGGTCAATACCATCACCGCATCATTACTCTTTTAGGAAGGAAAAAAAACAAAGAAACAGGTTTTTGGGTCGACCCTGCAACTGGCCCACTTCAGTCCCGATCCGGACCATCCGGATATACTGTACGGCAAACCTTATTTACTAATCAAATGAGAATTGTATCGTGCGAGCTCAGTAGAGCCGCCTGGGCGTGCAGTGCAACGGGTTGCTACCACAGGTCCTACGCTCACTGTTGCTGTGCTCAAGCATGCAGTCGCGCGTGCACCGAAGCCAGCAGAGAGACAGACGAAACTTTTAATGAGTGAAAAACAGCGAGTATGCTGGAAACCCAGTTTTATGCGACGGATACGTGGGAAAATACGCATTCATTCCTCCTGCATCGAGCTCTACGAGGCCTGTGTGTCTCATTTGCTCGGAGACTGTTGCGGTTGTCATGAGCGGAAACGTCATTACAAAACTGAACACGGCGAGTTTTAGCTGACTGTGGTAAGGGCGCGGAAAATACGTGAACTCAAAGCCCAGACTCGCTCGCTCACTCGTTCACTCACTCACTCACTCGTTCACTCACTCACTCACTCACTCACTCACTCACTCACTCACTCGTTCACTCACTCACTCACTCGCTCACCGCCCAACAATGCGCATACGAGTGCTCACAGTGGGTGATGTTGAGAGCGGTGTATGTCCAGTGCAGATTTAGAGATGAAGACATTTCGCACTCTTTCCTTTCCAGTATACGTCTCTCACACATTTAATTAATTATTAATTAATTCGTTCCGAAGCGACCTGAAGGACAGAACGGAGCAGATCCATATTGTGAAGGATTGTTTGTCTGTTCATGAAATAATACATTTATTCCCAGGGGAACATATACATTTTTTTTCCTTCAATAAAAATGTGATCTACACTGGTTTCTTTAGTCTCAGGTACGATACACGGTCAAAAGCTCGGACGACCTAAAAGGCAGAAAGATTTCTCCAAGCGTGAGAGTACAACTGACTTTCTGAACAAACGGATTCTTCCGTCAGTCCTTCGGCTTCCCGTCGAGGGGTCGGACGCCCCGGCGGACCGTCCGATTCCGGGCACAAGGTTTTGGCACGGACGTCCTTCCTGACGCACTGTCTGACCCGGGCCAAAAATGATCAAGATTCTGACTGAAAAATATACAATATTTACAGAAGTTATGAAAAAATAAATAAATAAATCGGAATTAAAATTGAAGGCAATAAATTATGCACAATAATAATAAATTAGAAACGTATAAATAGTATAAAGTGTGAGTACTGTCCGACGGCAGCAGTGGACATGGAGTATGCATCCTGATGTGTGTGTGTGTGTGTGTGTGTGTGTTAGCAGTGCTGTTGCTGTCCATGTTCCGAGGTGCTCATTGAGGTGGAACATAAGCAGCGTGTAAACACCAACGGGAAATGTGCAACGTAGCGACTTCCTGAACCGCGCGCAGGTTTAGTTCAAGTAGCATGTGGAGCGCTAGAACTAACAAACTGTTTAACAGAATAAGTTCCAGGTTTAATATATGAAGAACCCTTTAACATTTTTTTCTTGAGGGTTGTAAGGGTATGGAGTGCGGTTTGGGTCGGGAAATCCGTTTGGAAATTCCCAACACATTCCGCTGAGTACCGTGTGTGTGTGTGTGTGTGTCTTTTTTTTTTATCCGTCACTCCTGAGAAATTGAAGATGTTTCGTGAAAACTTTCTAAAAACTCGACCTCAGTGCTTTCCCGTCGTCTAAGCTTTTCGCTTGTTAAATGGTTCCCAGTGAGCGTTGGGAATCAGGACTGGTGTCTTGACCGTGTCCACAATGCGGATGTGAGTAAGCGCAGGTATGCCGCATGGTCCTGGCGCCTTTTTTTTTTTTTTTGTCGGACAAAATGTTCCAGCAGAGCATGAAGGGAGAAGGGAGAAGGGTTTCTCTGGGTTTTGGCTTTCGGTGGCCTGCAGCAGYAGCAGCCGCTCGAGCTCGAGTGTCTCTGTCATGCTTACTCAGCACGAGCCGTGACTCCTGCAGCCCCCGTCAGCTTATTCRGGGACTCCGCTCCGCTCCAGAGCGTTTATGAGGAGCGGCTCTGCTGAGTGCCGAAGCTCGCGCAGACTCCGGTTCGACTCGATTATAACACCAGTCACTTTCAGAACGAGCCGATCGTTAGGAAATTCGAAAATGCTAAGCTCCGCCCCCGACCTTTAGCTCGATTAGGTTTAATATTGCGCAATACGGTGTGTTTTGTAAATGAGACAAGTGCAGTTTGTGAACATTGCGCTTTGGTTGCTAGGCGACAGACGTACAGACAGGACATGGGCGCGAGTGTAACGCCWGCGTTTTCCACCTGTTCCTGGATCAGTTGTTCAGCTGTAATCAGGATGCAGGAGGCCGTCTGTGTGTTAGGAATTAGCAGTCGGGAGCAGCTGCAGCGCCTCTCGCTGTCCTGAGGAAGGTGATGTTGACGTGCGCGCTGCTTTATTAGTGCGCTGAAGTACAGAGTGTCTCACCCTGCGCTGCTAATCATCACTTACAACCTCAGTGCCCTCTTCACCCCCCCATCCCTCCCTCTCTCTCTCTCTCTCTGTCTCTCTCTCTGACGTTTTTTCTCATGCTGTCTTGCTCAAGTGTCTCTTTTTGTCTCGCTCTCTCTCTGCTTCTGTCTGTCTCTCTCTGTCTTTACTATCTATCTATCTATCTATCTATCTCTGTGCTGCACCACTTATCATTAATTGTGACCTCTGTGCCCTCTTCCTCTCTTTGTCCCTCTCTCTCTGTCTGAAA
>QMIH01000128.1:9081-75946 GCA_003987875.1 Clarias batrachus
ATATATATATATATATATACAGTGTGTCCATAAAGTCTCTTTACAATTAAAAAAACTATATTACAAAGGCAGTTGTTTAAATATTGTAACTAGATTTCTTCTATTTTAATGATTGTTTATTAAATTTCTTTCAACTGCAGTTAATAGACCTCTATAATGGGCACCATTAGTTGCACGAAGCACATCAAGTCGGTACTCGATAAACCAGGATACACATTGTGCCTTTTCTTGAGGAGAAGCCATGTTATAGGGGTTTGGTTTCCATCAACACAGTACTGTACCTGAAACACAAAATTGTGATGTGAATAACAACTTTAATCAACACTAATTCAAATAAACTAAAAATCTAGTTACAATATCTCAACAACTGCCTTTGTAATCCTATTTTTTTTCATTGTAAAGAGACTTTATGGACACCCTGTATATGTATGTATAACGGTAAATATATACATCATACTGAAATTTGTTTAAGAAATTGCATGAAAATCAGGCAGCCACAAGAGCCCATTTATGATAATTAAATAAGTGTTTTCATTTGACAATTAAGTTTGAACCCTGCACCTCCAGGTCCTGGGTTCGATTCCCACCTTGGCGTCTGTGTTTGCATTTTCTGCCTGTGCTAGGTGAGATTCCCCTGGGTTCTCTAGTTTCTTCCTACAACCCAAAGGCATGCAGATTAAGCTAATTGATATTTCCAAATTTTCTGTAGTGTGTGTGTGTGTGTGTGTGTGAGAGAGAGAGTGTGACATATGATGGATTGGCACCCTGTCTAGGGTGTACCCTGACTTGTGCCCTAAGTCTCCTGGGATAGGCTCCGGGCCTCCCTGACCCTGTATACAGGATAATCAGTATAGAAGATGAATGTATAATAATAATAATAATAATAATAATAATAATCTGAACTAATTTGCTGATAAGATGTTGGCTCCCCTATTTTAATTGCAACATTTAATTTGTCTTCAGTGTTAATCTAATTGATATGTGTATCAACCACGAATGCTCTCTATGTAGGTTAAACTCTGCATTAATACCCATTCTGGTCAACTCATTGATCGGGAACATGAGATCTATTTGAACTCAAATTGAGGCTATAAATAAAAGTCATGTGTCTTGAAGGCTTAAAATTATAGCCTCAGCTCCGACTGTTACACACCACCGACACTGGTGTCTCCTCCTAAAAATATTAATTAAAAATGCCCTTATAGGAAACCACGCCGTATCAGAGAGGGTAGATTATTATAATTCTATTAACGTGAAATTTAAAACTTACATCCAGCACCACGGTCAGAGCTGCTGACCAATGGGAATCCAGCATTAGGACAAGTAGTGCTGATACTTCTACTGCTCTTATTTAATTAGGGTGAGAACATGTACAGAGTCTTACACACGCACACACACTCACACACACATTTTGTAGACTCCACTATCAGTGCTCATTATTAATTTCAGGGATGTCTGCTCTTGGCCTCTTGTTCTAATTACAGACACCGAGGCAGCTTCACTCTGCTACCAGATCTAATTGCTTTGGCAGACCTTGACTGATGTTCCTCTTTCACTGCAGCATAATGCTCCTGTAGAACAGCATCGAGCTGTGAAAAGAACAAGGCCAGGAGAACACAGTGAAATTAGACCACGAGGGCTGAGTAGTAGTAGTAGTTCACTTTTTATCTGGATATTTACGCACAAATGCACCAGGTGTGAAAGTGTGAGTAGAAATGGGAAACATTCTGATTGGCACACTAAGAATAAAATATCAAATATATCCATTTGTAAGGTTTTTATTCAGAATGTACTCACCTTTTTTTTTTTTTATTGTGTAAAGCTGCTTTGCGACAATGTCAATTGTTAAAAGCGCTATATAAATAAAATTGACTTGACTTGACTTGACCCTCTCATCATCTATCCTGTTTTACGCTAGGATGGGAGAGAGCCTGTTCCAGGAGACTTGGTGCACAAAGTGGGGTGCCAATCCATCATGACACACTATGGTAGGGAAACTAATATAACCAAAGTGAATATATGGCTGGTTTTTCTTTTATTAATTAAAACAATGGGGAAAAAAAAAATCAGTGTGAACATTCTTGCTAAGCGCCAAAAAAAATTCTAAACATTGCTAATTGCAATTTTTTAGTGACAAAAAATATTTTAAAGTAAGACAGGTTATAAATACACATCAATCTGTCACCCTCGGTTACTCACACAATTTTTTTTTTTTAAATTGACGGATTCATTGTGTGCTTGTTAATTAGTGTGTGTTTATGACAACTGCTGTCAAAACCGTAGCAGTAATGGATATGACTGAACATGTACAAAAGAACAGACCGAGTACAAATACATTTGATTCTCACGACAACCATGCCACAGTGAACCTCATTTTAGATTTTTATTTTATTTTTATTTTTTTTGCAATTCTTGCAAATGATCAGTTATTCGGCCATAATATACCATAACCCACCAGTTAAATTGAATATATGACTTTATCTAATTATCATTTATATACCAGTAAAATAGTGACAGAATCATAGCCACCCAAGGCTCAATCCCAAACACCAACATTGTGCACAGGGCTTAGCAGATGAAGTTCAAGGTTGTTAACTAGACCTTCAAATTCCCCAGATTCCAGTCTAGTTCATGACAAACAAGTCCTTTCCATGGAAGTCTTACTCCACAACCCACAGCATTCATAGGATTCACAGCATTGTGGATGACCTGGTGCCAGGCACCACTGCACACCCCAAATGGTCTTGCAGGATACAGTATATGTTTAACCCTACACCCCCCCACCCCCCATTTTTGGTCCACAGTTTGGGCATTAATAAAGTGTTCTCTCTGAAACTTATTATAAAAACCAATGTTCATGCTGCAAGGCGGAAGGTACACAAAAGGTGTGCCCAGGACTGGCTAGTACTGCCTCATGGTTGTTGTTGTGGTTTGCTTTTTCCCCCCTTTAGCTGTAATAGATCACCACCCCAGATCTCTTAATCTGCAAATTTGATTTAGCGCAGGTTTTTTTGCAGGAGGCACTTCCTGATGCACCCGTTCTTATTTTGATCCATGGTTGGACCAGCACTGAGAGTGCACTTTAAGTGCTGAGAGTGCTTTGGCACCCCAGGCGAACCAAAGTCAAACAGGCAGATATAATCCTTCTGAACCTGATATTGGATGGTAGGGGTAAATTATTAGGAAAGTGGTATAAATGGGGTACAGACTTGTATAAAATACCAGTATCAAAACCATCATATTCTCAGATAACTTGGTTCTTGACCCAGTGCTTGTGTGTTAACCTCATGTCAATGAAGTGTTAAAACCCAGAGAAATCAATCAATCTATCTATCTATCTATCTATCTATCTATCTATCTATCTATCTATCTATCTATCTATCTATCTATCTATCTATCTATCTATCTATGCATGTGAATCACATTTCTGTTCTCTCCTGTTCCTCTCTCTCCACCTCCCTTTTTTATGCTCGCTCTATCACATCCTCTCGTTCAATTTCTTATCATTCACCTTGCGTCAATCTTCCAATAATCATTCCTTCTCCGCTCCTCCCCTCCCCTCACTTCCCCACTTTAGATTTTTACCCCGCCACTAATTAGCTGAGATTAGAGGTTGCTGAATGCAGCAGCTGTTACTGAATATCTTAAAGTTGAGTCACAGTGGAATTGAATATTACATCTTGTTTAAAGGTTTGTAAAAGTGCTGTTTTTTTCACTTTAGAAGAGAAGAGTTTATTTGGTTTGGAATTTAAAGTTCAAGGGAATACAGTGGAAAATGTTTATAAAGCTGATTATAGCACCAAACTCTGGTGTTATAATAAACACACAAAATGAAGTTACTCTTACCAGAGTGAAAGTATATTATTTTTCTGTTAACAGAGTGTTTTTTTTTTTTTTTTTTAACCAAGTGTTTTATTTTTTTACAGTTACATTTAATGTGGAATCTCCATTTAAAAAAAAAATCCCGGTTATACAGGTTTACCAAGTCACACATAATAAAAATTTGCATTTTGCATTTTTTAAAATGTATTTATTTTATTATCCAATACCATGACATATATTAATCAGTCATAACTTCAAAACCAAACTACCTAGGTTTTAGGTTCTAGGTTCAGCCCTGATGCCTTAGCCATGACCTCTGGGGCTGTGCTGTGGTGTCACTTACCAGGACATTATTAATGGCGGATCCTTTGGTTGCTTCTTTCAGACTTGTTTGTCCAGTGAATTTCAAGGAGGCATTTGGAAGCCGTTCACAACCTTTAACTCCTTGCCTGCTAAGCCCCATATGCATCAAGCAGTTTCAGGTATCCTGATATCTTTCTCTCATGCTCAGCGTTGAAATGAGTCGGTCTCATTGGTTTTAGTGAATCAGTCTGGGAGCAAGATGATAGAAAATGGCTGTCCTGAAGGTGAATAATTCTAATTTTGGAAAAAAAAAGCCAAGTTCACAGCCCAATACAGTGGAAAACAGCTGTGTGACGGTGAGCCTAGAGTCAACGCATCTTAATATCTGCCACCCTCATACGCAATCCAGCAGAGGAAAACTAAACTCATAATCAGCACCATGGTCAGCTCCTCCTCATGCACAGAAGGGGCGGAGCACCTCAACTCACTGTGGCCGAAGACTGTACAGCACCTAGTATCAACAAAAGGGAAGAACCAGATGGGTGAGTTGAAAGTGATGGATTCAAGACTCATAGTATTTATTTTCTGCTCTCTCTTTCACAGCCCCAAGAAAGCTTTAAATTCTGGGACAATTGGACAAGAAAGGGTATGCACCTCAATCTGTGCAACATAGCTGTAAAAAAGGATATCTGTTAAAACAAGTAGTTTTTAGGAAATTCAGCAACAATTCAAGCTTTGTATTTGTGTCCATTATAACAGTATAACAAGATTTCGGAAAGTTGATTCAGCTTACTGAAACATGTTAAGTGTTTTGATTAATTCACTGTTCCTTAAAACTGTGCCCGCATTTTCAAAGCAGCTCTTGGTAACAACGATGACCATGTACTGCCTCCGCTTTTAAACATAAATCCATTTGTCAAACTATTACATGTCATTGACATGCAAGCAAATCACTCTGTGACTAAAATACTGCTTTTAGGTTTAAAAAAAAAAGCACACTTTTATATTCTTTTAATCTCTCTGAAATGTTAAATTGCTAGGAAACAGATTGCAATTTTATGTGCCAGTAAGCTTACTGTACTGTAAATGATGGAAATCAGCTGAAAAAAAGTTGTTTTTGAAAAAAAAAAAAGAAAGAAAACAGGCTATCTCAATTTTCTTGATGAAAATGAACTCAGCATACGGTATGTTATTTCATTCTCTATGCTGCTTTATTCAGCTTTATGCTGCCTTACACAGCTACATGTACTGCATGGTGCACAATCCACAATGATGTACGAAAGTACTGTAAATGCATGTATGCACAGAAACAGCAGTTTTCTATAGCACTATTCGGACGGGACTAGTTTCACAGAGGTACTTTGTACTTTTAGAGGTGATTTTAATCCCGTCCAAATCTGGTCTTTTTCTCAAATGACCTCGGTAAAAATTCCAGAGCAAATTACCTACTGTTTTTCAGCAAACTCGGGGGTCCTCTGAGAAATCTAATCCCGTCTGTGTTTGCAGAAAATGTTTTTTTTTTCCGAAACGCGTTTTTCTTGTGTGTTTTGGTCAGTGTGAACTACCGTACAATCTCTAGCGCGCCGGTATTCGAGTTTCTGCTTTCTACGCTCCAATAGAAATCCTCATCAGCACGTGGTCTTGCGCAATGCCCAAATGAAAAACAGACACGCCCACTTCCGTAATAAACACGGAGATATTGGTCCCGTCCGAATCCATACATGAAGTGACAGACGTCGGCTGAAAAAAATTCAAACTCAAACGTCCCCCAGTAAAACTAGTCCCATCCGAATAGTGCTTATGAGGACAATCAATGAGCATCACATCATCCATATTGAACACTATTGAGAGCTGTTTACCTAGAACCGCATGCCCTGTAGTTTATTATTACTATAACTTTCCACTTACTCACTCGTTTTCACTTTATCCTATAGAGGGAAAATACTTTTTCACAGGACTGTACATACATACATACATACTGAATTTGAAATTAAAGACTTAAGATGTGAGCGAAATCAAGTCAAGTGGTTTGACAAAAATGTTGGTTTGACAATGGCATTGACACATTCATGAATTAAAGCCACCTTCACACATTTTTGGAGGCTCATAAATTATGGAACAAACATAATTGCAAACATTAGGATTTCCTTTAATTTTCCTTTAATTCATAGACATGACCAAATGCTGTGTTTCCTCCCTCAAGATGCTTTGCACAGCAGCTGCCTTCAGTTTTTGCTTGTTTAGGTCTTTCTCCTTTCAGCCTTCTCTTCAGGAAGTGAAAAGCATGCTCTGTTGGCCTGGGAACAGATGACTAATATGTCCAGTGAAGGATATAACATTTCTTTGACTTAAGTTAAATATACTTAAACGTCCCAGTGCTGTTATGCTGTATATCAGCACTTGTGGAATGCCTGTCATCCAATCAGATCAGAACTTAGTGATGTATACCAATAGACATATAGATATAGTCGCTCTCAGTTGTGTAAAAGGTACATGCTGTTAAAGAGAGAATTTCTTTTTCTTTCATGTGCTTCCTATGGAATGAACTTGTTTTTTTTTTTTGAGTACATTTTGATTCATCAATCTTTTACTCTGGAAGGCTGTTCTTTTCTGTTATTATTCTTGCAAGAGTTTAATGTTCTGACAAATGTTTTGATAGACAAATATATTTCCACATTTTGAGCTGAACGAATATTTTTCCTCTCATATCTGTCTGTATCTCTCATTCTCGATTATTGTTGTTGTGTGTGTGTGTGTGTGTGTTTATCTTCCTCTATGACTATATTAAAATATAAATCACTCGCTTTCTTTCCAGACGAGAAGAGATGCTATGAATTCTACACCAAACCCTTTGTTCATTTGCTAAACATGGTGCAGACGGAGATCCATTTTATGCCTTTAGAGACAATGTTATTATGCAGCCATGACTTCTGAATATGAGACATTTCACTACTGGTTTTTTATCTATTACATTTTTCTCCACAGTGCTGCTATTGGGTCAGTTTTGTTTTTACGTCCAAATTGTTTACAGACAATCCAATACTCTTCTGTCCATTTAATATTATTTTGTTTTGTACCTGATTGCCAATTCCCATCCATCAGCTATTTCCTCCACGCCATATGACAGCTACTAATCCAATTAAAGACCAGTCTAATGATTCCTTCAAGACACATGAAGTCAGCCATCTGCATTACTTTATACTCCTGCTCCTGCTGTGTCACGGGGCAGCGTAACACACTTAGAAGATGTACATGCTTGCCTAGCACTGCTATGACACTTCACGGTGTACTTTTAAATCAATTCCAATTCCATCCTTTTGAGTCTTCTATTTAACACATTGTGGAGTTTGATTCATAAATTATGCAAAGATTAACATCCGGTCCAGCTGCCTGCCTGTTCAATTGATGTGCTCTCTCTCGTCTTCTTGCTAACACATGCAATAGTTTATCCATTTCACTTTTTCAAGCAAACACCTTTGTGTGCCTTTAAGTGCAAGTCATGGCACTTGGCACACACATTTATTGACCAGACGCACTGATAATGCTCTGCTTGTTCAGGTCAGCAGCTATCTCACGCTCCATTTGAAGATACTGTTTAAATACAAACACTGTTTTCTCAGATAACATGTATCGTAGAAAGATGGCAGAGCAGCTCCTAATGATATTTTCTTGGAGCACAGTTTGCAGTCTGCTTGTCTTTGATTACATTACCATCATTAATCATGAAATGCATCCAGATTGCTGTCTTTTTGTGCCATCTGTTCATTATTGTGACAAGGTATATTAGGTTTACTTTAAACAAACCAACAATACTGAACAGCAACGATACCGCAACAAACTGGTGGCAGGATCATGGGGATCATGGTTACCCTTGCCTGCGGGAACCAAAGGTCAGACTATGTGGTCCGATCCCACAGAAAAGTTAACGTAGTATATTTGAGAAAAAAAATGGTCACAATAGAAAGGCACCAGAACACCAGGGAGCCCTGCAGGCAAAGAGCCCAAGGACCTCCAAACTCCAATGGGAGTTCCAATGGGAGGCACTGGACAAACCATCCCAATCCATGGTGGCAACACCCCACAACCCACAGCACTCAAAGGATCCACTGCTAATATCCTGGTGCCAGATATCACAGGACACCACCAAGGGCCTAGTGAGCCACGCACCAAGGGGCCAAAGCCACCCAATGGGTGAACAAGAAGAACCAAAAAAACAAAAAAAACAAATGTTAATTGTTTTAATGTCATGGCTGAGTGGTGTATAGTGGCGCATGGTATGATATGCCGGTATAAATTTTTTTATGAGTACACAAAATGACCACCTTAATAGACCAATACCAGAATCAGTATCGATTCATCTACATCAGTACCAATGGGACGGAAACAAACTCATATATACCTTAGCTTTCTTAGAATGTATTGGAAACCCATTTTCATACACAATTGCCCAGCCATAAAAAATGTGACTCGTTTGTAAATAAACCAACTGAGCCAAGATATCAAGGTTTGGATCTTTACCTCTTGCTGAGGCTATTGCCTTGAGAGGCCCAGCACAGAAGGAGGGTGTGAAAGTGAGCTGTAAACGTTGGCACCTTAAAAGAAAGCACTTCTCTTAACAGCCACTAACTCGAGGACATGCAGCTCTTCAATTATTTACAACTCTGAATTGAGCTATAGATCATCCTATGGCATCATGAGATCTCTGTGTGCATGTGTTTTGTGTGCATGTGTGAAAATACAGTGTGTGTGTGTGTGTGTGTGTGTGTGTGTGTATACTGTAGTACTGTAGTTGTTGCAACATAAAGAAACAAAGATGTTTCTACCAGGAGTAAAATCTTTGTAGGAAATTATATGATATGATATTTCATTAATAAAGCAAGAATCCTATAATTAAACAGTTTGACATTAAAATAAGTACATTTTTACAGTTTGGGGAATTTTAGTTTTTTTTCTCAAATAAACAAAAAGTATTGTAAACCAATTATGTATTTTAAAAAGTATCAATATATAAGCAGCAAAATATTATTTAAAAATTCTTTTGGTTAAAAAATTGTGAATTTTTTGCACAAAAAAAAAAAAAAAATTGGGATTGGGAAGCCATTCATTGCATTTTGGCACTGTATATGTTTTGATATGATAAAATAGGATACAGATGATAGTGACCCAGATCTATATACCAATGTGACCAAATTTGTAAAACCTTCTGGACATTTTAAATATTGGGACATTTTGAAAATCATGATAATGAAGAAGAATAAAAAGTATTTAAAAAATCTTGCTTGACTATTAAATAATTTGCACACAAAAAAACATAATTACTTTTAGACACCAATCATTTGTCCTTTTTAATTTTTTTGTTTTTTATGATTGTTGCATTAATTTCATATGTCAGTTTTTAATCTAACAATTTAAGTCGCATGAGGTGAATACTTATGAAAAAAACAAAAATGAAATGTCTGCCTGGGTGGCACACTAAAAATACAGTGTGTGTGATTGTTTAGTTTATTGTGTAAAAACTGTAAAAAAAAAAAAAAAAATTCCCAATTAAATCAATTTCACTACAAATTACAAAGAAGTTCAATTATATGTTATTACTATATAACTTAAGAACAATGTCCATAGCAATTTTTGATATTTTATGACAAATACAATATGGTGAATAACGGTGCACATCACAGCTAGTGACTTAGTGATTAAAAAAAAATCCTAGACATTATGGATTCCAGAAACACTGGGTGAAATGTGGGAAGACACCCTGAATGGGATGCCAACACATTGGAGGGAAACACACACACACACACACACACACACACACACACAATCTTACCGGGGATCCTGAAGCGGTGAGGCGGCAACGCTTCCTACTGCGCCAATCTGCCGTCCTGAGCTCATAATTGTTAAAGCTTTTTCATACAGAACAGCAGAAAGAAGATGCACAGCAGGCGTCTTTAATAAAATATTTGCAGGTCTCCTCCACAATAAATCTCTGGCATTCAGTAAATGAACACAGGACCTACGAGTGTCTAACAGCTGTTGGCACTCATGGCAATATGTTTATATTGTTTTTGCATCATTGATTTACTTACAGAAACCATTATAGATATGTTGCCTTATGCAAATATAAAGTCATTTTTTTTATATAGAGTACATACTGTTCTGTATAATTGTCATTAGGCTTTAAGAGCCTGTTGTGCGGTTATGCACTTTTGAATCATTTTATTGCTGTTTCTTACCGGCTAAGGTGATGTGACGCTCATAGTGTGGTGTACAGTATGCTACTTCATTACTTCCAGAGGGAGGCGATTTACCCTGGTGGATATGTGCACAAAGTGGAAGTAGTACAGAATGTGTAGCCATGGGATTTATGCACATCTTTTCCCCCTAGACTTTTCATATGAAAACACTAGCATAAAATCCCAATGCAATTCCAACGAATGAAATCACACTTATAGTACTTAGTATTTATTATTTCGCATCAGTGTAAATCAGGAGAAATACGTACACTGCATTTGCAAAACAACAGAAGTCTCCAAAAAAGATCAGTCTGGTACGGGAATTGCTCTGGGGTGGTAAAAACTACCCAACACATTGTAAGAGCTTGTAGGACATTTCCAGGAAGCGGTGTCTCAGCAGAACACACAATATCACAAAGAACTCCTCTCACCCTGCCCATCGGCTCTTTGCCCTCCTGCCTTCTTGGAGGTGCCACAGGAGCCTCCGGACCAAGACAAGCAGGTTCAGGAACAGCTTTTATCCCCCCACAGCTTTTTCTTTGCTGAGCTCTGCCTCCACCTGATCCCATCCAAACTGCACTGAATACATTATTCTGTCTAACTGTATTTACTGTACATAGCACTACTCATAAAATACTATATACTATACAGACAATGTAAATAAAAATCTGCTGCTCACAGCTATGTAAACTTAAACATTTAGGATTGCACTATTCGTAACTGTTGCACATTTTGTACTGTATAATCTTTCAATAACAAGTTGAACCTTCTCAAACCGTGATTCCATAACCAGGGTATACAATATGTTCCTTCATTGCAACCGTTTATAATCATTGCACTCATTGTACGCTGTGTATTACTTACAAATGCATATTATTTTATCATATATAGATTTATACCTTCATTGCGCTCATTGTATATAACCCTTTCTGTGTATTTCTCATGGTATCAAATACCTTCCTTATTGCATCCACCTACAGTCCAATCATTTGCTCATTTGCACTCATTGTACAGTATTTCCCTCACTCACTATACACTGTTTATAATTGCATATTATTTTGCACTGCGAAAATACACTCCTGGTTAGACGCTAACTGTATTTTGTTGCCTTGTCCCATGCACATGCAGTGACCAATAAAGTTGAATCTAATTTCTTCTAATCTAATCTAATATGGTTCACACTGATTCAGTGAGTCGCTTCTCATGTATTAAAGAACCATGTGGTCATGGCAAAGATGTTTTCCACAGTTCGATTATTGTCTTGCATCAAGCAAAGCAAACAACTAAGGAGATTGCTGAGACCACAGAAATAGGGCTAAAATGCATAATTGAGGCATAGATGGATAGTGGTGAACCATCATCTTCAAGGAAGAAATGTGGTTAGAAAAACATCCTGAATGAGCGTGATGTGAAAGATCACTCAAACGCTTAGTGAGATCAAATCGAACAGAAGAAATGTTCACACAGCTAAAGTAAGAGCTTTTCCACATGCACAATGTGAAAAGAACTTAAGGGATTGGGACTAAACAGCTGTGTTGCCTTAAGAAAAACATTTACTGGATCTGTGAGGCTAATCAGAAGACAGTCCTCCATTTGCTACTGTAGCATGTTATAGTTAACATGGTTTGCGGTTTGGAACATGTCTTCTGATGAAGATGTTGATAATACGGCTTATAAAGCTGGGGGGGGGGGATCTGAAGCAACCCTGGATAATGCTGCCTCTACAGTCTTGTATGGTAGGCACTAGGTATGATGGGTGCATCACTTCAACTGGTGAGTAAACTTTAACTCATCAGACCACACAACCTTTTCCAGTGCTCCACAGTCCATTGGTTATGCTCCCTAGCAAATTGAAGCCTTTTTTTCAATTAGCTTTAAGTGATTTTCCTAAGCCTACACAGCTATTTAATCCCAATCCCTTGAGTTCTCTTTTCATTTTCCAGTTTAAATGCTCTTACTTTCACTATTAAACATAGCTGCAAGTTCTACTGTTGTTGTTGTTGTTTTTTTTACAACTTGATTCCACTATGCGTTTGCACATTAACAGTCTCATGTTCTCCAAGATGATGGGTCACCATTATCCTTCCAGGTTTAAATAATGCGTTTCTCGCATTTTTAGTAGTTTTCAAAAATCTCCTTAGCTGCTTTCTTTTCTTGAGACAGGACAATAATTTGACTCTTCTGAAACAGTGTAACATCTTTGCCATGACCACAGGATATGTCTTCTGACGTGACTGTTTAAGAAATGCGAAGTTACTCACTGAATCAGTTAGGGTTAAATAACTTTTTGCCAGCTGAACCGCATTAATCACTGCAGTAATTATCCAGTGGAAGGCTCTTAACTATTTGCATGGTTAAATCCAGGTGGTGACCTTTTTTTTTTTTTGGCAGGGCAGCAGCAGGGTAATACTGTTGATGCGACCTAGATAGTTAAAATGTTAAGTGGTTTGGAACACATCCATGTAAATTCAATTTATGACAGTCTTGATGTGGCCTTTATAGTAAACATGGTTTGTGATTTACAGCACATCAATAGTGGACTAAAGATGGAGTCAATGTTGCCTATATAGCGAGCATGGCATATGATTTGGAGAACATCCGCAGAGAGCTTATATTGGTGTTAACTCTTGAGGTATATTCAGTATACCCACTCACAAAAAAAAGTGACACCCCTCAAGTTCCAGCAAATATTTTAGTATATCTTCTCAAAGGACAATACTATAGAAATGAAACCTGGATATATTTTAGATTAGTCAATGTGCAGCTCGTATAACAAAATATAATTTTAATAACTCAACATACAGCCATTATTGGCAAAATAGCTGGAAGCAAAAGTGAGTACACCCTAAGTGATACCAGCTGTACATCTTTAACCGTGTGCAAAGTCACATGTCCTATTCACCATGTTCAGTGGCCAAGTATGTCTCTTAGGGTGTACTCATTTGCATTGCCAGTTATTTAGAAAATAAAGTTAAATTATTGTCTGTACTTCTATACAAGCTGCACATTGACTACTCTAAATTAAGTATATCCAATTTTTATTTCTATAATATTGTCCCTTGAGAATGTATAATAAAGTGGTTGCTGAAATATGAGGGGTGTATTCACTTTTGTGAGGGTGTACTCACTTTTGGTAGATACAGTAGTTAACATGGTAAGAGTTTCGGAACGTATTCATAGAGAACTGAAGATCGTGTTGAACATGGTGTGTAATTTAGAAGGCATTCAGAATGGATTGATTATTTTCATGTGGCCTATATAGTAAATTATGTATATATCTAATATTCACTTGTGACTAAAGCATACACTGTTTCTCTTTTGTAGTAGTCATTATGGCATTCATTACATTATAGTAAATTCGTTATCTAGAGTCCTAATTAAAGCAAATTGTTTCATAATTTCATAAATGTAAATTGTTCTTACTTGCATGTTTCAGACTAATGTTTCTTTAATTAAAAGATAATCAGGCTTTAAGAATTGCACTTGTAAGGTGTAAGCCAGAAGAGGATGTGCAGTTGTCTATGGGTGCAGATGGTACATTCATGGGGGGTTGGGGTGTGACTCAGAGATTGAGACATAAAGTCAGAGGGGGAGAAAGAGTGTTTATACTGAATAATCATAATGTTTGATCTTTGCCCAGATTCATGATCATAACTATGTACCATAATTGTAATGTTGCTTTTTTTGGGTGGATACTGTCCGTCTGCTTTAGAACGTTTAGTTTTTCTGCGTCCTGCAGTATTCATGAAAATAATAAAGGCGCAGAAGCAGGTTCTGGAATAATTGCCTAAAACCTTTATATTAGTCTGTTCAAATGATCAACCGTGGTATAAAATTAGTGTACTAGTTTAAAAGCAATAGAGAATCTACGTACACTACAAGTATATGGACAAAAGAATTTGGCCAAGCCTGTTAATTATTGAATTCAGGCTTTTCAATCAGGTGCTTCAGCATACCAAGACATCTTGGACAATGTAACACTTGTGCCTTGGACTTGTGACAACAGTTTGGAGAACACCCATTTCTATACCAATATGACTGTGCCCCAGTGCACAAAGTTAGAATTATTAAGACATGCTTTGATGATTTTGGTGTAGAAGAACTTGAATGGCCCTAACACAGAGCCCTGATGACTTCAACCCCATCTAGCACCTTTGGGATGAACTGAAATGCAGAATGCAAGTCAGGCCTTCTCATACAACATCAGTGCCTCCTGACCTCATAAATGCTCTACAGAATGAATAAGCACGAATTCCCACAGAAACACTCAGGAATCTTGTGGACAGCCTTCCAAGAAGAGTGGAAGCTGTTATAGCTGCAAAAGGGGGACCAACGCCATATTGAAGTATATGTATTTGGATACAACGTCATTGCACGTTTGACCAAATACTTTTGTCTATATAGTGTATATCACAATAGCACAACTTCAGTTCTGCCGTTTTCCCTTTTAGACTCCTGACAAGCCATTATAGCATCGAGAATCCAAACCGAGGACCATAAATGCCTCGGTAGGGAAATGTACTGGCTCTTGGGTGCATCAGCATTCTATGAGTATTGATTTTACTGAGGCTATTTTAAGAATAAAAGGGCCTGCAATAAATTTAGCACATTATAATTATTTTTTTGCTAGCATTACAGTAATCAGCTCGACCAGATTAGCCAAGCACAGAAAGGAACATGAATATAATAATAGTAATTGCTTGCCAGCAAGCTTCGAAACCCTACAGAATATGCAAATAACCCATTTGCCTGTAGTCTACTGTTCCACTTCCTGAACTGTCACACTGCGTGTCTGTGTATTTAGGTTGTATGTGTATAATGTATGGATGACCCAGTAAAAGTGTCACTATTATCCCAAAATATGTGTCCCCAAAGAAACCTGAGCATGGAAACTAAACTTGTGCTTAATCTGATTGTGGGTCTGTGTGATGTGAAATACCCTTAGTGGGTTTGTGTCAAATGTACATTTTTGAATATATGGGACAGACTTGTAGCAACAAGACCTATAGTACATCTGTGCGAGTTTAGTGGTTATTTTTGCCACATTTCCCCCAAATTCCACCCAGATGACAGTCCCATCTGGTGTCCAGACTCCAGAATGTCCTTTAAATTATTCAGTAGTCATGGTTGAGTAATAGGGAAATGATATACTAACAATAAAGACAAGCACGACATGCAATTCAGTGTAAATGTCTCAGTCATTCATTGTCTATACCACTTTTACAGCCTGTATCCAGGGTTGCGGGGGCCTGGGTCTCAGGAGACTTAGGGCATGAGGCAGAGTACACCCTGGACAGGGTGCCAATTCATCACAGGGCACATACTGTACACATACACACACACACCCTCACATGCTCACTCACACACTAACAAGCACAAGAATATGCAAACTCCATGCACACTGACCCGAGGCAGAAAATGAACCTGGACTCCGTAGGTGCAAGGCATCAGAGCTAACCGCTAAGCCACCATGCTGCCCAGTTTAAATGTACGATATTTATTATTTTTATTAAGGTTCTTTGGCTCGACACATTTGGCTAAATACTATGCTTTGCTTCTAGATTTGGCTAAGTAGAAAGAACAGACAATAAAGGCTTGCAGCATGCAGCATGAGCTAGTCATGACCATGCTAACATCAGGTAACTGTGGATGTTGCTAGCAGATAGCAGGTGCTTTATAGAGTTAAAAATCTCAATGTACTTCAGAGGTTTTCAACTGTATGGCTAATTTCTGCATGTGAGAGACTGATTATTTGTTGCCACTGAACACTTCAATGCTTTCAGGGAAAAAAAAATCAGTACAATGTTTGCTATCATGGTGGCTATCACTACCTGACACAGCTGGCTAACATGAGGTAACTTAGCAGGATTTCTGAAAGGATATTTTAACTGTGTACTTTAGCAAGATAGGTGAGAAGAGTCAAAATAATTAGTGAATCTAAGGTCCAAGTCCAATAAATTGTTGCTTTCAACACTAGCTAATTAGCTCAGGTGCTAATTTAATTTGCTACCCTAGTTGTTAAGGAGCTGAAGGTTAATTTGTACTTTTGCAAAATAGCTTTTACTGTAGTGACATAAATAAGTGTAGAGTTTCATTAGAAACGAGCGAGGAGAATGACAGCTGATGGACTTGAAAACAATAATTTTTATAGTCATCTTTTATTTATTTATTTATTTATTTTGCATATTGGTGTCAGGTATGGACAAGACTAATGGAGACTGGGATCAGTTTGAATTCTTTCGTTTTTATTATTTATTTATTTATTTTGCATATTGGTGTCAGGTATGGACAAGACTAATGGAGACTGGGATCAGTTTGAATTCTTTCGTTTTTATTATTTATTTATTTATTTTGTTATTCAATTTATTGAGTTTATGGGCATTGGCGTCTCAGTGATTTCACGTGCCATACAGGAGGCCCGGGTTCAATTCCCACCCAATGGCAAAACCCCAGCCACTGGATGCAGTGTCGATCCCAAATCCATATAGAATGGTAGGGTTGAGTCAGGAAGGACATCCGGTGTAAAACCTGTAGCAAGTTGTGTACGGATTGGATGGTTTACTGTGTTGACCCCTTCATGGGAGCAGCTGAAATAGTAAATTTATTGGGTATTAATGCAATGCAAATAAAAAACAAAGCAAAACCATTAGGGAAAGAAATCATCCGAAAAATCTCTGTAAGGTCAGTGATGAGAACATTTCCTATCAGCCCTGGCACTTTACATGAATCACGTGCAATCTGGTCATGTTGTATTCTGATGAGCACTGATATTTAAGTTCCACTTTGTAAGCAGTTGTATAACTTTTGTCACCTTTACAACTTGTTTCATGTATGTCTCAATGTTTATCAGTGTATTGTTCATGTTTTAGACCTTGTTTCTATATGTCACTCATTGAATGGTATTTTGCGTCTTGCATCTTCTTCCAAATGGCTAGGCAAAAATTATTTAAAAATAAAGAGAATAATAGCAAATAATAATAATAATAATACAGGTGACTTAGGTAATTTTGACTCTGTTTTGGCAATTAGAGGGTCAGGGGCTAACCCTAGCACTATGTCCATATACAGTATAATACCCAGGCATGAAGATGCAGGGAATCCCATGTATTGTGCCAATAAAGAATGATCTGATTTGGTAACCCAGAGAAATGGCCAAAGGAAGAAGAAAAAAAACACGGAACTACCAACAGATAAAATATTTAGCCAGTAAGGGGACATATTGTGTGAATTTCATGTTTTAGTCTTTTTGAAATGTTCAGAAGGCCTCCATTGTGTAAACATAAAAAATAACATGAGAAAGAACACTTGTCCTTTCCACTTTTGTATTGGGGTAAAATATTGTAAATACTGTAAGCCAATCAGGGTTTCCTCTGTTGTGACCTCATATAGGAACATACCCCTCACCTTGCTTGTTGCTCAAGTCTGCTGTTTTCTGATGGGGCTTGGTTCAGAAGGATGTTTGAGGAATGATAAAAATGCATTATTTGAGGAATATTTCAGCTGGAGCATTAATAGACACAAATTGCAGGACCTGTGTTAACCTGATATGGGACCGTTAAAGCTGAGAACGCAAACCAGAACATCAGACACTGAATTATGAAATTATGTAGCTATGGTTAAATGTACCATGTGAACGAAACTGGTTTTACGTCTTGCACTAGCATGTACTGTACTCCAAGCAATCTTACAGAAATACACAGGTATTTGAAACCACAATGAACCTGAGAATAAAATGCAGCTCAAGCTCAACTTTCTTGCTTACCACACAGAGTAACCTCATGTTTAGGCGTATAGCTGGAAAATAAAGATGCTAGAATGAAATAACCTTTACACCTGCAATGCAAGCAAACAACTTGCTGAGTTTTTGTCGAAGTCGCAAATATGAGAATTGATCTATACCTACAACTCTTTGTTTGTATCCAAAGGCTGTATTATTGCATTTCATAAGATCTTATCATATTACATTAACACTTTAAAAAAAAAAAAATCTGTTCATCTGATTTCTGGGCAAGCAAAACGTGAGACTGCGCTGCACATTGGCGATTTTACTTACCCTGTGGGCTATTGAATAAATTTATGACTTGCACACCCCCGCTGTAGACCCTGAATTCCCTTCGCCTTTCTCTCTATTCCTATTTCGTCTCCTTCTTCATTGCCCCTTAGACCGTAACAGCTCCTGACAGACATGCATGCAACAGACAAGCGAGAAGGAAGTGACATAATAGCGCAAGCATGGAACATAAAAAATGGATGTGTGACAAACAGCTCATTTGAGAGGATACACCAGTCATGCATCAATATAGATGAAGAAACACTTGCCTTTCGGCAAACCTACTGTAGTTTCACCTCGCTATCCATTCTCTTTGATAAAGCAACACAGGAAGCAGAAGAGACGTGTACAAACTGAGGTTTTTTTATGAGAAAAAAGGATGTGGGATTTTCTTTCTTTCTTTCTTTCTTTCTTTGTTTTTTGTTAAGCCACAATGAAAGATATTACATTTCATCCCAGACCTTATTCCTTTCGGACTGGATGTGGGTCGTGCTATTGACAGGCAGAGAAAGAGATTTAGCCAGAGCACCGATCCTTGGCTATCTTTTTCCAGTGGTGTGGGGATTCTGTCATGTGTGTAATTCTTTGTCATCCACTAATGAGTATATGAATAAATCATTATCTTGGCTGTGGACAGGAGAAACTTAGTGGGTCTGGATTTTCCTATGTAAAGCATAGTCCCCTAAGGAGTCTAGACATGTGTCAGATGTCAGACAGGCAGAAGCTTCAAACGTTTCAAGTCAGACAATTAACTCTTTATGAATCCTTCTAGCGATATATGTTTACCAGAGTCGTGTTGTAGAATTACATTCAAATGCATTGTATTACAATTATTAAGGTCAGGGTTTCACAAATATGGAACCTTTGCAGACATGTGACGGCCATTACATTAATCACAACCGACATTAGCCTACTATGTATTTTCATTGAAAAGGTTTTTTTTTTGTGTGTTTTTTTGGTTCATCAAATCATGTGCGGGAAACATTAACCAATACTGACCTTTCAAGCCTTCTAATTAGTACCTAAATAACTGTTCCAGGGTTAAATCCCAAATATAATTTTTAAAAAAAGAATGGAAAGCTAGTGCACTAAGTAGGGTATAGAATCCCTTGTTCCAAACACCAATTATCAGGGATTATAGTGGGATGTACAGTAGACAATGTGTTTAAGATAACAATGTTATTAGATGTGTTTTATTGCTGAAACTGGATTTTTGTGTTACCTTTGGCACTGGCATACTGTACCATAAGTAACCTTTCTTTTGCCTTTCAGAGGTAGGTGGGACCATAGCGGATACCACAAATGTCACATTTAAGCATTTTCTAGGCATCAGATTTGCTTATGCAAATTACACACCGCAATTTAGGGGAAAAAAATGCTCATTTGCATAAAAGATAATTTAGTAAGAAAATGTAATATGGGAAACAAAAGATTCACTAAAAGAAACATGTAATAGAAGGCTAGGATTGCCAATATACAGTATTAATCAGAGCAATGATTCATTTGAATTATTAGTCTTCCAGTTTCATGCTTTTCATTACTTTTATTCATATTGTAAAATAACACTTGATGCAACACATCTTATTATTTCGAATTAGGATACGACTCATCTGATGTCCTTCCTGGACTTGTACTGGACTTCATTGCAAGTAAATAATTAATCAATGGTGACACTTTTACATACTATGTATTTAATATTTGTCTAATATTGCATAGCACGGCTTAACGGAACTACCAAAAGTCTGAAATATGTACTGTATGATTAATTATATGCGCAATTTTAGAAATAAAACCTCACTAATTTCTTATCATTGTCACTATATAGGACATGCCATTCCAACTGGCATTCTTTTGTTTTACATGCTATTAATAATAATAATAATAATAATAATAATAATAATAATAATAATAATAATAATAATTATTATTATTATTATTATTATTTATAGGCAATTAAGACTTATAAAGGAATGCTTTACATGCTTGTCTGTGGTACCGCTGAGTAACACGGGCCATGATTTCATTACAGAGAGGCATTTGAGTGAGTTTGAGAAACCGTAACTTTAAGGAAAGCATTATCATATTCCCCAAGGACATTGAACCTATAACTGACCTACTGACCATGCTAACACACACACAAACACGAAGACACAAGCAAGCACATCGGCACAAACCAATAAATCTTTCATTCTCCTGTGCAAATAGCATGCATTGTTATTGAGGCAGTGAAATTTAATGGTAATGGTTGGGTATAAGCCATAACGGCTCGAACATCCTCTGTAGTAATGAGTCAGTGCAACAAGGCTGATCGAAATGAAGGAACGTCTGTGAATCTGTTCATTTGATTAGCTTCCTCTGTTGCTCAAATGGAATTTGCTAAGGTTTCCCAAAGGAAATATGTGTTTGCTTGTGTTTTCAAGCCATTTATATACAAGAGGTGTCGAAGTCAAACCAGGACTTATGATGTAATTTCTTGTGAATGATGGCGTAAAACCGATTGACATATACAGTACAGAAGACCTTAAGCACAGTATGATGACGAGACTCAGAGAAGAGAGATGCAATAAAATATATAATAAGAGGGCCGTATGTTCGTGACTGATGATCCTGGTCGAGATGGCTCGGAGCGCACTGCAGGCGTTCTTTTAAACATTCAAAGAGTGGAATGGCTGATTCTTGAAAATAGATAAATAACTTGTTGCTGGGAGTTATTTCCACTTCTCTGTACAGTCCTCCCCTTGCTCCAAGCCATTTCTGCATGTTTACAGTATGTGTATGTATTGGCTTGGACAATGAAACTGAAACGCCTGGTTTTTAAACCACACTAATACCAAACGAAACGGCCAATACATCATCAGTTCATTTTGGGAATGACAGATACAAGTCCTGCACAGTGGCCAGAGGGATTTTGAGCCGTTCTTCTTGCAGAATAGTGTCCAGGTGATGCTGGTGGAGGAAAACGTTTCCTGACTCGCTCCTCCAAAACACCCCAAAGTGGCTCAATAATATTTAGATCTGGTGTCTGTGCAGGCCATGGGAGATGTTCAACTTCACTTCCATGTTCATCACCAGTCTTGCTGAGTGTACTGGTGCATTATAATCCTGATACACGGCACCGCCTTCAGGATGCAATGTTTGAACCATTGGGTGCACATGGTCCTCCAGAATGGTTCAATAGTCCTTGGCAGTGACACGCCCATCTAGCACAAGTATTGGGCCTGGGGAATGCCATGATATTGCAGCCCAAACCATCACTGATCCACCCCCATGCTTCACTCTGGGCATGCAACAGTCTGGGAGGTACACTTCTTTGGGGATTCTCCACACCGTAACTCTCCCGGATGTGGGAAAGACAGTGAAGGTGGACTCATCAGAGAACAATACATGTTTCACATTATCCACTGCCCAAGATTTTTGCTGCTGGCACCATTGAAACTGATGTTTGGCATTGGCACGAGTGACCAAAGGTTTAGCTATAGCAGCCTGGCCATGTACATCGACCCTGTGGAGCTCCCGGTGGAAACAGGAGAGTTGAGGTGCACATTTAATTCTGCAGTGAGTCGGGCAGCTATGGTTTTATGTTTTTGGGATACTATACGGGTTAGCACCCGGACATCCCTTTCAGATCACTTCCTCTTGCGTCCACAGTTACTCCTGTTGGATGTGGTTCGTCCTTCTTAGTGGTATGCTGAGATTACCATGGATACCGTGGCTCTTGATACACCACAAAGACTTGCTGTCTTGGTCACAGATGCGCCAGCGAGATGCGCACCACCCATTTGTCTTCTTTTGAACTCTGATGTGTCACACATAAGGTTGTGTGCATTGCAATATTTTAAACAAAACTGTGCTATTACTCTGCTAATTAAACCTTCACACTCTGCTCTTACTAGGCTGGTCAAATTTAGCCATGAAATCTCCAACACTAAATTGGCCACTGTATATATGAACAGCATGAATTTCTGAGCAGACAGAAACTGCACTTGTTTATATAGACATGCAGTTGTCAGGTGACGGCGCCATTTTTTTTTTCCTGACCACATTTTCTTCAAACGAGGTTAAAGGTTCAGCACAGTCTTTACAGGTTTTAATAATGTGTTGATCAGTATTTTCAAATTCCCTTAATTGTTTTTTGGTGCTTGATGCAGACGAATAACTTGGCCCTTCGGAAATGGTGACCTTTTTTTTGCCCAGGCAGCATATCTGCTATAATACACTTGAGAACTTGTTTGATTTGGATATAGCGATCTATAACATCCATTATTTCCTATAAGGGCACACTCTGCTGTGATTTAATTCTTAATTAATCATTAACAAGCTTGAATTATGTCATAAAACTGATACAGGATATACTGTAGTTCCAAGACGGAGGAGAGTCTTATTAGTTTTATTGTTTAACAATTAGTCCTATACTGTGTAGCTATGGTCAGAACAAGGGAAGCTGCAATAAATACATCAGAGCTGTTCCACTCCTTGAGCACACCCGCAGATGTAGAGCACTGCAGTGGCGATCACGAGGGAGAAAGCCTACTGCAGCATCAGCAGCTTGCAAACCTCCAGTACTGATCCGCTGGTCCTGGTTTTCCACTCTACTCTGTCTTTTTACCCCCCAAAAAATGAGCGTGTCTCAGAGTGAGTGTGTGCGTCTCAGTGTGTGTGTGTGTGTGTGTGTGTGTGTGTGTCTGTCTGTCTGTCTTATCTCATCCAAGCCTGCGTTGTCCCAGAGGATAGGATGATATGAGTTTCTCCCGCCTTGGGCACACACACTCAGAGACACACATGGCAGCGGTAGATTATATGTATTGCATTTACTTATGCGAAAGAAATATTTTTACCACATAATGCTAGTGGGGAGAAAATGAATAGAAGTGTCTGAGTGTAGAGATGGAATAAATGCTAATATTCTTGTGGATTTGTATACACTTCATAAGTCGGAAGTTATGTCAATGTAGATATGAGGAAAATTTTTACTTCACATCTTCTGAGTCGGGTTATGCACATGCTTAAGGGAATAGTTTCGCGCTTCCCATTCTTGCAGGTCAATCAAATGGAGGTCTAGAAGCAGAGAATTAAAATGTAAAAAATGAAAAGTTCAAATTATATGTTTATATATATATATATATATATATATATATATATATATATAGTGATATATATAGTGGAACCTTGGATTACGAGCATAATTCGTTCCAGAAGCAGGCTCGTATTCCAAAACACGTATTTTCGTAAACCAAATCAAATCTTCCCATAAGAAATAATGAAAACTCAAATAATTCGTTCCACAGCCAGAAAAATGTAATACAGAAAAATAATTAATACAATATATAAAGTACAAATAAAACAAATTAACCTGCACTTTAGCTTTAAAAAAAGTTAAAAGAACTTCCATCGCCTCATCTTACACAGTAAAACTCCTCCTCCTCCCTCCCCCCACCTCGTTTTTTAAGTTTCACAACAAATACACACACAAGGGAAACACTGTTTTAACGGGAAAAAAATAAATCTCTCTAATGACAGTCGCGTGAGCGCAGACTAGCGGAATCACTGCTGTAAAGTAAAATAAAAACAAAAAACAAATGAACCAGCACCTTACCTTTGAAAAGAATCGCGACAGAGCAGTGTTTCTGTGTAGAGCAGAGTGTGTGTGTGTGTGTGTGTCTGCGTGAAGCCAGGGAGGGGGGGTGTAAAGGCGAGAGAGTGTGTGTGTCTGTCGGTGTCAAAAAACTCGGCACTCGTAAACCAAGACATGCTCATTTTTTAAGTCAAAATTTAATTAAAAATCTTTGCTCTAAACTGAGTTACTCGCAATCCGAGGTTCCACTGTATATATACTCTCATAACTGTGTTCTGGTATTCAAAATCCCATTCAAGTCAAAATGGGATTTTGAACACAGGTATGAGAGTAAAAACTAACTTTATTTGTCTATACACACAACTAGTCGAAAACAATTTGGGCATGCCTTCTAATTCAATGTTATTTTCTTGATTTTTATTTCTTTATACACTGTAAAACAAGTCCGAAGACGACCAAAATATGCAATAATCTTTTTTTTGTTAACAAACTGTTAATATTGAAATGTGTCTGCTACTTACTGTATGCTCTGTAAATCCTTCTTAACGACTTTAATCTGAGGTGCTGTATGTTAATTGGTTATTTCTGAGGCTGGTGACTCTAACTGAACTTCTCCTTTAAGATTTGGTCTTGCTTTCCTGGGGAGGTCTTCATGAGAACCAGATTCATCATGGTGTCATCTGTGCCAATACTTGACAATACTGGTCTTGTTACATAGTTAGATAATTCTATATGTTATTTCATAGTTTTGAAATTTCCAGCATTGTTCTAAAGTAAAAAAAAAACATAAGGTGTGTTCAAACTGGTTCTGTAACCCCCTGCTACACTAATGCACTTATGCCTGCATTTTACTGGTGCTTGAATATCATCAGGGGCGAAAGTTGTTTTTTTCAGTATGCCAGAGACATTATCGGACTGCCCGAAATTGATCTGAAACTCCTTTAATGGTCTAAAATGTTGGAGAGAGGTCAGCGGTGCAGTGGGCACCTCCAAAACAGAACAACTTTGGTGATAAAACCAGACTGGTCTTTATTTTTTTTTAACTGAGTTCATTCAATTTCACTGAACGTTCATGGGAACAACTGCAGTGGGCTCTGAGCCACCAGGATGGATCTTTATTCATCGACATGCAGCATTCAAATGTTTTACTGCGCAGCTGAGAGTCTGATCATCGTACTGTGCTTGATGTCTGTAAATAATTTTTATTTATGAGAACTTTCATCAGAAGTCCAGGTTTGACTTGAACATCCCTTGAAGTATTCTATCATACTTGTAAGTGGAAGGACCTGATACAGCATGGTGGTATTGTTTAATTTATTTTAATATATTCATGAATAGTGCCATATTCATATGTTTTTTTTTTAATGTCTCAATTAACATTGCAGCCTAAACCTTACTTGACATACAGTAACAGCTATTGATGCTGGATATATCAGTAGTGCTGAGGTTATGTTGGGTTCTGATACATGGACACGCCAGCTTTCTGTATGGAATTCACTCTAAATGATTGCAGTGCTATTTTTTATGCTTTAGGCAACAACGCTCCAGGTTGTGCCCTACCTAATCCAAGGTTAAAACTCCTCAGTTGCGATCAGCTAAACCACAGAAAGCTCAACTCGAAATCTTTTAGTCTTCACACCTGCCCTTTTCACAATCCCCTAAATCCCTGAGGCAATATGCCTGTCTTTAAACACAGACAATCCCCGCGTGTCTTACGGCATCGCTTCATGAACAACAAATCCCCCGCAAATCTATCATTTTATCTCAGCTGATTTAAAACCTTAATAACCAGTGTACATACTACAAATCCTCCAAAAACCCATGCAGCACATGTCAAGGCTTTTTAGTTATCAAAGATCCGGAAGAAAAAAAAAATCCCATGATTTCCCATGTACATGTCACTGGACTACAATGCTATTGAATTTATGCTAGATTTGTGTTAGTTAACATTCGGGATTAAAGCAAAAAAAAAAAACAACAAGACCATGTCGTGTATGAGGCAAAAATCACTGTCAAAATGTCTATTCACTCAATAAGTTGTATGTCACTGGAGTAGCAAGTGCAGGAAATTCAGCTGGTTTTGTTTCAAGATTTGCTCCTAAGGGGTTTTGAAACCTGACTTCGCTTAACTGAAGCATTTAATCAATTGTGCAGGACAAAAACGACAACAACGACAAAACATACAGTATGTTCCCATCAGTGAACTAGAAATCCAATAATCCCTTACCTCAGTACAGTCTGATCCTCTCATGTATAAAGTCATTGCTTCTTTAAGAGCCTATAATAAAGCTTTTTTTTTTTTTTTTTTAATCCCTGTATTACTAATTATTATTGAATTCAAACTGTAAGTCTGATTGGGCAGAAGGTGTCTAAAAAATATACAAGAGCATAAAAAAAATAATACAGTTGTAGATGTGGTGGGATTTTCTTTAAGGAGATGTTCATTTAGCATTTTTGAAAGGAGTCTCCTTCATGTACTGTAAGTTGTAGCTGTAATTTACAACTTGTTCAATTACGTGATCATTCAAATAACTCAATGGGAGTGCATACAATCTAGCGATGAACAGCTGTTACTTTTGCATAATAAATGACTTTAGGAGATACAGTAGATGACAATCTAGAAAACACCATCATGAGAAAAAAAAAATCTAGTTAAAAAAAAAAATGCTAGATACAGAAATGTCTGTAGAGAGCTAGCATGCTTTCTGGGTGACAAAAAACACCAAATAGAACCATAAACACTAATACGCTTATCATTCTTTTAAAGCTCTTTTATAGTCATAAAGGTCTCCTCAAGGTCCGTGTGCATGTTATTACTCCAGCTAAAATACCCTGCAGTTAATGTTAAAATTTTGTCTGGTGCTGCTTTGGTTCCCAATGTTAAATTAAGCACCTGTCACAGAGAGAGATTGCAGGTACAGTATGGCGTACTGTAAATGCAGATGTTAAGACTTTATTAAGTAAATAAATAAACAAATGCAAAACGAGCAACTGGAATTATAATAGCAAACAACATGACAATGGTTAAAAAAAAAATATGGAGCAACTATCCTTAGACGGTGTGAAATCATTTTAAACTTTAAAAACACACCGAATACAAATGATGCACTCACAGTGGTGTGCCACTAGGGGGCAACCCTGGCAGCACTAACATGCAGCAAGGTTAGCTTTTCGTGTTTTTTTAGCTCCTAACAATCAACGTATATGAAATTTGGGTCTATATGAGTTGAATATCTCTAAATAAAGCATAAAATTGAAGATCAGTCATTACAAATAAAAAGTCATACATTTATACACACACACACACACACTATTGAAACGACATTTTAAAGCCATGTTTAAGCCTAGCCTTCATATGCTATTTGGTAAAAAAAAAAAAAAAAACAGGTCATTAGTTTTAACTAATTTAAAACATTAAAAAAAAAAATTATAAAATATGAAAATTACTTTTTTTATGTTTTTTTGTGGGTTTTTTTTTTTTTTTTGCATTCTACATAAAAAAACGCTAGTCAGAGGGGTTTTTGAATGAGGCAGCCATTAGCAGCCCAGCGAACTTGCGTGCTCTGGTTAAACACCCTGCCAGCATGGCCCGCTTTCTCTTGGGTCTAAAGTTCCACTGTAGCCCCGGGTGGTGTGAGACTTTTCTGCAGTATTATTTTGTAGTCTATAAACAATGCTGCATGCAGTCTGTAACAGTCTGCACAAGTTCTTGAAGGCTTTATTAAAACTTTGTCCTTTTTAGCTTGTCTAGCAGGATGATATTAATAGACACGTAGATATTAATCACAAGTAATGGAAAAAACACTGATTCTCTGGTACATGCAGTTGAATGTCAGACGTGGGAAAGCATTCATATGCACCTAATAGTGATTAGCACTGTTTCCTTGCACCTCCATGGTGTGGGTTTGATTCCCCTTTGGGTCTGTGTGCATTGGGGTTTGCATGTTCTTGCTGGATTTCCTGCGTGGTGGTGTAATGGTGTGGGGGATCTTTTCTTGGCACACTTTAGGCCCCTTTGGACATTGTTTAAATACCACGGTCTACCTGAGCATTGTTTCTGACCATGTCCATCCCTTTCTGACCACCATGTACCCATCCTCTGATGGCTCCTTCCAGCAGGATAATGCACCATGTCACAAAGCTCCAATCATTTCAAATTGGTTTCTTGAACATGACAATGAGTTCACTGTACTAAAATGGCCCCCACAGTCAGCAGATCTCAACTCAATAGATCATCTTTGGGATGTGGTGGAACGGGAGCTTCGTGCTCTGGATGTGCATCCCACAAATCTCCATCAACTGCAAGATGCTATCCTATCAATATGGTCCAATGTTTCTAAAGAATGCTTTCAGCACCTTGTTGAATCAATGCCAYRTAGAATTAAGKCAGTTCTGAAGGCGAAAGGGGGTCAAACACCGTATTAGTATGGAGTTCCTAATAATCCTTTAGTGTATAGTACTAAAGACTAGCAATAGTCTTAGGCACATGCAAGTATGATTTAAAAAAGTTTCTACATTCAAATAAATACTACACTGAAAATCTTGTAAAACTTTGTCGCACCTGCTTAATTTTTCATGCATGCCAAACCCAGAAGCTTCTTTTTTTTCCTTTTTTTTATGTTGTCTTTTACATAATATGCTGCTTTCCTTTCTGGCCTACAGATATTTTCCTGTAAGATTAAAATGTTTTGCAGGAATGCTAATTTTGGAAAACAGAAATGACTAAAGTCACTGAAGTTGTAAAATAAACACGTACCAAAGTTTGTACCAAAACTTTTCAAAGACTTTTACACAGTACTGTTTTATGTATTATGAAACTAAATCTATGTGGAATACTGTAGTGTAAGTTAGTTTTTAGTGCAATCTTTTGCTTCATTTTCAGATCGTTTATAGCTTTGGTGCGCTTGAGAGCAATGATGCACTTTTCAAAAGAAACTTCAGCACAGATACAGTATAACATGCTAAATCCAAAGTCGCGTAAAAGAGACATGAGATACACGCACTGTCGCGTTCACTCCATCTGCTTTTGTCGACTGCTCTTGTTCTGGACTGTGAGTTTTGAATGATGTTGTAATCTTATGGGACTACAGGTATATGTACAAACAGACCTGTTTTATGAAAAGGTGCTGCAGCGAACTACCAATGTGAAAAGAAAACTGGCAAAGTACGTGTGTGTGTGTGTGTCTGTGTGTGTGTGTGTGTGTGTGTGTGTGTGTGTGTGTGTGTAATTCCAGCTTCTCCTGTCTCTCACGTGTCCCATCACGCCACTGATAAGTTTCTAATGTTACGCTAAAGTGCCCCAGATTCACCCACTGATGTATTTATATGTTTTCACAGGAGACACAATGCATCTGGTCCAGAAAGCGAGTAAGTGCGGTGCTACAGTATGATGGGACCAGGGGAAGAACTAAGAAATGATGCAGAAGAGTACAGAAGTGACACATGGTAATAAAAGAGTGAAATGTGAGATGTTTTGTCTACGCCTGGGGAAAGCAAATTAATGCACTGTCTGTCTGCATGCTTCTTGCTGCATCAGAAATGGCTTTTTACTCCATTGGACAAAAATAAAAGTGGCTATCATTGTCGCACTGCCCTTGCTGGTGCAGGAGCAAAGGAAAGCATAGGAGAGCACATGAGCTAGCAGTATTCAGCTTTTCTATTCTGCCATTGAAAAAAAAAATCATTCATCAATGGATGATTAAAGATCCTTGAAACATTCGGGTTTGCATAACCAGTTATCTTTATGCTCTGTATATGTAACAGGGAGGTTAAGTGGATTAACTTAAGGATGTTTTTTTTTTTTACTATTTGCATTGTTGGTTGTGAAATGAAGACTTTACATAAAAACCCCTTAACGCTGTATGTTCTTTTTTTAAATGATCCAAAAAAAATGACTATACTTGACTTAATACTTATCCTGGAAATGACCTCAGAACTACAGATGCCTTGTCCGTCCTTCTGTCCAGTTTAGTGTATAATAAACTATATTGTCTTGCCAAAGAAAAAAAAGAAAAAAGAGAAAATAGTTGGCACGCTCTAAGATTTCACTCAATCACTTTTATCATTGATTATAACTCAATATGGTGGCCAGTTCTCAGTCTCACTCAGTCATCATCTATACGGCTTAATCCTGTATTCAGGGTCACGGGGGGCCTGGAGTCTATCCCAGGAGACTTAGGGCACAAGGCGGGGTACACCCTGGACAGGGTGCCAATCCATTGCAGGGCAGAGACACACACACTCATTCACACACTAAGGGCAATTTGGGAACACCAATTAACCTAACCTGTGGACTGTGGGAGGAAACCCACCAAGCACGGGGAGAACATGCAAACTCCATGCACACAGTGACGGGAATCGAACCTGGCCAGGAGGGGCAAGGTAACAGTGCTAACCACTACACCACAGTGCCGCCGGTGGCCAGTTCATGTGTGAAAATGATTCCTCATGCTCCAAGAACCACTCTTGCACTATGTAAGTCGTGCAGTAAGGCCATTATCATTATGGAAGAAAAAACTTCACTGATGTGAGAACATGATGAGTCCTTTCAGGTCATCAGCTGACTTCATTTATTGCCACATAACGTTGCTGGCCAGTCATGTTTCAAGAAACATGATTTCTTACCTAATCTTCTTGCTTTTCAATACACTTTATTCATCAACAAGCCTTTCTACAGTAATCCCACATCACAAAAAGTTTGAGTCTGGCTGCGAGCCACGAATGCACCACCGTCTTTACTTCTTCATCAGAAGTGAATCTTTGTCCTTGTAGGTCTGCTTTCAGACGACCAAATAGGTGAAAACCTTTGATAGCAGTCCTCTGCATTTAATCTGAAGTTTAGGCTTCTGCTCTTCAATAAGCATCTCACTGTAACAAGCACTGTTTGTTTTTGGAACCTTTCTCCTGATAATGTTCCAAAACGAGATCTTGAAAATCCCAGAAAACATCAATGTACGCATCCATTTTGAAGCTGATGGTTAATATTTTTGTTCTTTTTACTTTTTCTCGGTTTGTGATTGAGGATGTTTCCGTTCCATACTCTGCTATTTACTCTCAGTCTCATACTGATGAATCTGTGTCTCATCACCAGTAATGAGTCTCTTTAAGACTCTTTCACCTTCCCTCCATTCTTGCAGATAAACGCTTCTGTTTACACTCATTCGTGAGTTGTTTCAGCACCAGATACACTCTCAGAGCACAAAAAGCAAACAAACAAACAAACAAAAAAACGAATCACCGCATGCTGCTCTTCTTTAATTTTGCTCGCACTGCTGTTACAAATGACCTGATGATATACATTCACACCCACCTGCACAGCAGTGACTGGGATCCCTAGTTTTAAATACAACCGGAGTGCGGATAATTTTCGACTCACCCTCGTATAAAGGATTGTGCGCGGTAATCAAACACACACATAATCAAAAGACTAAGATACAGTGCCTAGCAAAAGTATTCACCCTCCTGTTCGTCACGTTACCAGTTTTCATCCAGTGTCATGACACTATTGTAATTGAACAAGCATGACAAAAAAAAAAAAAAATTTTTACTGTATGATAATCGTGATAGGTTATAAAGTCTTATCAAGGTTTATATGACTGGTTTATATTACTGGTATCTCATCTCAACGTGACATCATAATGAGCGTTGTGTTTATTTTTTCAATGTCACGGTCCTGTTTTTAAGCTAGCAAGCATGACTTGCTATAAGGTTGTGTCAGCCTGAAATCAAAAGTGATGGATGCTATGGATGTTAATTACAGGTGATGCCTACAGTACGTGAGAAAGGCATTATGTTATATGTGTGTGCATAATTAGTTGTTAGAAAAAGCCTATGTAGGGGTCATAATGTTCTATTAACATAGCCTTTGAGCATACTGTTAGACATTTTGTTACAATGTGCCGTTTTGACCCTTAGAAGGTAATCTGCTGGAAAATAGGGAGAGAACATAATGTATAATGAAATGCATTGTACTTTTTGTTCTTTCTCTAAGCTAGCAGTAGTGCTTACTGTGGTTTATTTCCTTTCTCTCTCTCTCTCTCTCTCTCTAGAGGGACTGGTGGTCAGCAACACAACAATAGAACTGTGCAAGGTCTGACTACACTTATTTCCTCTCTCAGTATGCAACGTTAGACAAACACACATACACATATACTTTCTCTGTCTAAATTGAGGCAGACACACAGTTTACTTGACCTTCTTATAAAGTCCCCCTGCATCTTGTTTTATTTATTTTTTCTCCTTCCCCCTACCTATCTGTCCAATCCCACACAACCTCTGTGTAAAGTTAGAATGCAGGAAGGCAGATGTGGGTCTAGTGGTTGTTTAGAAGCGAGTTTATAAGGCCGTCTGAAGGTGAGCGTGTGGAGACGGTCTCCCTGTGCCTGGGTATTCTTCCTTTACAAGGCCTCAGGGTGTGCTGTCTGTGTCAGTTAGTTTATGAGAAGGTGAGATAAATTTTTGACATTGAGAGAGGAGATGTGGTCATGGAATGAAAAATAGTTATATTTTAATTTAAAAAAGCTGACCCAGTGTGCCTTTTTCCGCTTTTTTGACTATTCAAATTTCTGCAATTTAATAAGATTATATTTAAACTCAACACTTTATACAGTGCTGTGAAAAAGTATTTGCCCCTGGATGTGTAATCAGGCATTTACGATAACCAGCAATAAGTCTGGGAAGAATTTTGGTCCACTCTACTTGCAGAATTATTTTAAGCCTATTTTTAAAGGGTTTACATGCATGGACAGCCTCTTTAAGGTAATCAACTAAGATTTAATTCCGGACTTTAATGAGATTATATTTAATCTTAACACTTTATACAGTGCTGTGAAAAAGTATTTGCCCCTTCCTGAATAAAATATATATATTAAGTACAAAATGCAGTTAAAAAAAAAAAAAAAGATTATTTCATTTATTAAGGGGAAAAAAAGCTGTCCTGGCCCCATGTGCAAAAGTAATTGCCCCCAAAACTTAATAACTGGATGTGCAATCAGGCGTTTATGATAACCAGCAATACGTCTGTGGAAGAATTTTGGTCCATTCTTCTTTTCAGAATTGTTTTAAGCCACATTAAAGCGTTTTAAAGCATGAACAGCCTGTTTAAGGTAACCGCAATAAGATTTAGGCCTAGACTTTGCCTTAAGTTGTAAAAAAAGAATAATTGATTTACCTTTGTGTAATATTCAAGTTTGATGTTTAAAGTTTGATGATTTGAAACATTTACCATAAGTAAAAAAAAAAAAAAATCCAGGAAGGGGACAAATACTTTTTCACGACACTATAGGTGGGTGATATGATACCCACATTACTCCTTTATGACTATTTACACATGGTGGCATTAACATTTCTAAAAATTCACTCCATAAGTGCCTAAAGATACTATTTAAAAAAGGATTATTTATGTAACCTCATTTCTCCCCTTATCTGTTTCCACCAATCAGCATTCAGCATCACCAGTACACTAATCATCTCTCACCATCTGCACCTGTTTCTCACTGGTTCATCTCATCATTTAGATTTTTTGTTGTTGTTCTTGTTTTTTTTTATTAATGCATGAATCATTCATAAGCCATTGTGTGGCTTAACAAATAAACAAGAACAAAACTGTTTTGAAACTGGTCAGGTACAGTACAAAAACCTGCCAGAACTAAGAGTCAACAAAGTCCTTCAGGAAGCTTGGAGAGCTATTCCTCAGGACAACATTAAAAATGCAAGAAGGTCTGGCTCTTTGGAAGCAAAATATGAAGAAATGAGGTGTAGCTCAAAACTTTTGCACAAGAACTTAACATAATCAGAGAAAAAATGGTTGGTATACAAAGTCGTGGCAATAATATGCCTCGATAAATTGTTAGGGAAAAGTAACAAAGTAAACAGTGCTATACAGTCTACTGAATGGAAGCCAAAAAAGGTAGTTAAACTTATCCAGCTTGACTTGCATTCTATCTGAGCAATTGACGAATAATGGCCTTCCTTAATTAGATAGTTGGCTGAGGGTTGAATCTGGGAAACCAACTCAATGTCTTAACCATTGAGCTTCCCCTTCCACTGTCCCTCTAGGGTTTCAGTTCAGTCCTTGTACCTGACCAGTTACAAAGGAAAGATTTTGTTTTTGAACTATGAATCATTCAAGCATTAATAAAAATCCAACTGAAGGCATGAACCAGTGAGAAACAGGTGCAGATGATGACAGATGATCAGGCTGGTGATTAGTATACTGGTGATGCTGAATGCTAAGTGGTAGTGACAGACGAGAGAGGAAACGAGGTTGTGCTGAAGTTGTTACTGTACATCAACAGCCAGTTTTTAAATGGTATCTTCAGGCTCTTGGCAGCCCGTCGCAGTAAAACATTTGTACTTTTGCCCAGTACTGTACAGTACCTCACTTACATGGATCATAAGTCCACCTTTGAATGGCCTCTATCACAGTGTAACTAATTTCTAATGAAAATCACCCCAGAAACTTTCATCATTATCATGTCATTGAAAGTCTTTATATTAGCTTTGGTGTAATGGAATAATTCTTTAGAAACATTAATGCAACCACGTGAAAATGGTCATAAAGGAGTTATGTGGGTATCATATCATCTTGTGTTAACATGGAATATAATCTCATTAAATCGCAGGGGCATTATGAAGGAGAAGAACAGATAGGTAATGGTTTATAATTGCACTATCTAGGTTTCCTGAGAACAATTTCAAGCCTTTTCCCCCCTTAAATATGTCTTACACATGTCATTTGATTGAGTTTTTGCCATCACATTTTTGCCTTGCACATGTATTAAATTGAATTGAAATATAGATTGACAATTGACAAAATTTCTTTCTTTTCTTTTTCAGGATGAATAAAAACTCACAAACATTTCTCAGTTCAGTTATACTTGTATTTCATAAAATCTTGGTTATCTTACTTGAAGCCAAATTTAAAATTCTTAACGTTTGACTGACAGTGTTTCAATTTGCACTTTTAAGGTATTCTAATCTGGCTATCAAGTGTAATGTCAGATTCTATATATCAAAGTTATAAGCAAAACAAGGCCAGAACATGTAACTTTAAATTTTGGGGGGATATATACTGTATAATGCATACTGTGACTAAGCAATATCACACAAGTTAGAGCGCTGTTGTAATGAATATCAGCACAGCTGTGATGCGGCCATAGACATGAGGGTGCAATATTGAGTGTGATATTGCTGTTATATAACAGTTCCAGGATCACCATTTATTACCAACAGATTATGATTAGTTTGTTCATTTATTTACACACATCCTTTTGCACCTGGTGGAACTAGCGTTTAGCTGATGACTGACAGTTAGAATGACAACGTAGTTTTAAATTCTTACCGATGTGATGTAGCCAAAAGGTGAAGACAATAATTTGAACATTGAAACATTGAAGTGGGGGATAGTCCTTAAAATCCTGAGAATGAGATTTACTTTTCATTTCTTCCGCTTTAGAATATCAGCTAACTTCCTGGTTGAACGCTAAATGGAAAGCTAGCGCACCATTTACAGTGTGTATGGTGTACAATTCCTTGTTCCACATGCCAAGTAGTGCCCTTGATCAGGGGTTAGAGAGGGATTTGGGACTCAGCCTTGTGTTAGAAGCTAGATAGTTTTGTTGCTTGCGTTAGCCGCGAACAGAACACGGACAGTCAGAACGACCTAGAAGCAATTAATAAAGAAACAAAGTTGTTGTTTAACATGGTATAATATTGTCAGATGTGTTTTCTTGCTGAAAGTGCTACCATGACTGGTTTTGAAAGTGGTTTTTGGCAGGCAGCTGCCCTCCCCTAGGTACTCTGGACCCTACTGAGCTATATTTACCCATGTAATTAACAATTGTTAAAACACCTGATATATATCATTAAACATCCCAGTGCTGTAATGCTCTATATCAGCACTTGTGGAATGCCCTTCATCCAATTAAATTACTCGAACAGAACTTGATGATATTATAACAATATGTTATAATGCACTCCATGTAGGCTTTGCTTTATGATTTGCAGTGCAAATATTACTGTATGTCAGAGCCTGTTACTGTAATGCATTACAGCATTTAAGAACAGTTACATTATTATAATGCATGGGACAAACTTACATTACGGAGTCAAGTGTTCATTTACTGTATGTATGCAAGAGAACATTACTGCTTATGAACATTTATACAAATTTGTCAGTTATTAAATTAATAATGCATGTATTTACAGTATAATGTACCATAAATACCAGATACATTGTTTGTCAGGGAGGGCTATCTTTGGGCGTTAGTGTAATTTTACAATATGTGAAAGTTACATCTATACGGTTTTAGCAACTGACACCTATTGGAATGAATTCTTATTTATGATTACGCTGCTTGATGAGTTGTCCCTAATTGCTTATGTACAGTAGCCCGATGAACATTAAACGGCAATTTCTTCTAAATTATCCTTCATTGTAACACTTAGTGCACTGTCACATCCATCACGTTTGAAGATATTTCAGTATGCGCCTCATGCCATGTCTCAAGATAAGTCATGTAATTTCCTGAAAGCGAAGCAATTGTCTCCAGCTGTATGATCTACAGCATGCAATAAACGAGGCACATTTTTAAGCAGAGCCCCTGGGCAGTTAACTTCTTTTTTTTTCTTCTTTTTTTTTTTTTTTTAACCAAAATTTAGCCATTACATTAACAATGGTAGGCGGATGAACTGCACTTCATTAAAATCAAGCCTGCAGGCTCTGGGAAATTTAGATGCAATGCTGTCTTATAAAATTTGATCACCCGCCACAGGTGGTATGCCCTCGTCTGGTTGAGTCGAAGCCTTGTATTTATTATAAAACATGAAGAGGTTGCTGGTCTTCATGTGTTGTTTTCTGTATGACTGCAGGTAAAGTGTTATAAATAAGTGAAAAAATCGATTAAACAAGAGCGTATAGAGCATATCGAGTTAGCTATTTGTCATGTTTGCATTCAATATGACACTAAATTAAATACATATTAGCATTAAAATAGGCCACAGTTTCGGTGCTTCATGACAATCAGAGGTGGAAGGTGTAACTTATTGGTTTTTCATCATATGGTAACATGAGCTGCTTGTTGTTGTTTATTGTTCATCGTTGTATTAATTTCAAGAGAAAGAAAAAAAAAGAGAATGGCATTGGAATGACTGAGATAATGTAAGTGGCAACAGAAAGTAACTTGTTTTGTGGCCATTATATAACATAAACCATCCTGTGAATATCAATGATTTCAGAGCCCACACTACTGTATGTCATGATTAGGTCTTGGCGTTCACTTGGAGGCAAAACAACAGGAAATTAGAGGTGTCAGCTACTGAAAACGTTGATCTTGCTGTGTTGAGCCGAAAAAATAATGGCTCTGACTTGAGGTTTTATTACATACCAGCTTTCCCTGCTAGTGGTTAAATGCGTTAAGATGAAAAGATTGGACTGAGGCGATCAATAGAAATACTTGTGTTTGTAGCACACACTTTATACTACAGTAGATGAGGTTAAATAAAAGTTTGGCTTGTTGTAAGCATGAACATGGAAGCAATTAATCTAGCGCGTGAGGTGGGCGTGGCTATTTGCATCACTCAACAGTCAATCTGCACTATAGTTAGCCATGCATGAGGAACGGGAACGGGAATTGGTGAAACAGAGCATGGCTTACTTAGAAAAGACAAGTAGACTATGAAAACGGTGAACCTTCAAAGATGGATAGATCAAAGCAGTTTTTCTTCTATGTTTTACAAAAGCACGGGTTGTTTGAGCAAACATATCAGAGGCTCCGGCGTGTAAAACACCTGAGCTGAGAGCCCAGTATGACAGAGCACACCCGAGTGCTTTCACATTCATTTACAGCCGGCAGAAATGAAAATTCACTAAAGATCAATTAAAGATTGTTGTTTGTATTCCATGCAAATGCAAAAAAATATACGAGGCCATCAAAGGTCAGATTGTTCACATGTTTAATGCATTTACTAAAAAAAAAAAAAATTGACAAGAATCAGAATCAGAAGCCGGGGACCTACAAGGAATTTGAACTTTCTGCCGACCAATGATAGCATTTACTGTGTGAACTCAAGTTGATTAAATTCAATTTTAAGCTTGTGAATGCATGGATGCCTATAACTAAGCGCTACATGATCATGTACATAAATTGAAATAAAACATTTCCATGAGATGTGTGTGCCCTGCGATGGATTGGAACCCTCTCATGCCCTAAGCCTCCTGGGATAGGCTCCAGGTCCCCACAACACTGAATACAGCGGTATAGATGACAAGTGAGTGAGAGAGATTTCCAAGAGAAGTTGTAGTTTTACAGACACAATTATTATTATTATTATTATTATTATTGTTATTATTATTTGTGATGAAAATCAACACAGATCCTTTAGTGTAGATCGTGGGTGTGTAAATGGCTGCCCATTCCTGAGTTGCTAATTCTGTCATCATCCATACACTGAGTGAGTGTGTAGGCGTCAGGAAATCTCACCCCTGTGGTTAATGTTAACTTTGTGAGTAACGCTCACGGTTCGAGAGAGTGAGTAATGTTTGGGGAAAAAAAAAAGTATTTTCTTCAGTCTGTGTTAAGCCAACAAAACAGGCTAGGCTATGTTAGTTAACATGTTCAGGGAACTCTTCTGAATCCAGCTCGGCTCCACTCACACTCATCGCTTCATCCTGTATGCAGGGGAGGCCTGGAGCCTATCCAGGGAGACTTAGGGAACGAGACCGGGTACACCCTGGACAGAGTGCCGATTCATCACAGGACACACACACTCACACTCACACGCTCATCCATCAAATCGCCAATTTGGGAACAAATGGGAGGAAACCGGAGTACCCGGAGGAAACCCACCAAGCACAGGGAGAACATGCAGACTCCATGCACACAGACCCAGAGGCGGGATTCGAACCCGGACCCTGGAGGTGCAAGGCAACAATGCTAACATACCACCTTTTCTACATACAGTCTTTTTTTCATTATTATATGCTTAAAGTGCATTTATTTTGTCATGACTATCTCAATGCAGTTCCCAGAAACATAGGAGGTGAAGAACTGAATAGTTTTAGCGAGTGATTATTTGAGTCGGCCTAGCCTTTGCATCAGCTAGAACCAGTCTGGGCATTTTTCTGTGACCTCTCTCTCCAACAAAGTATTTCTGCCCACAGAGCTGTTTTTTTTTTTTTTTTTAACCTTTAGAGACTATTGTGTGTGAAAATCAGCGGTTTCTCAAGCAGTATACTCAATCCAGCTGGTCTAGTACCAAGAAACATTATTCCACTCGCAAAATCAGTGAAACCCCATTCAAGCACTAGTGAAACGCTGGGATAAGTGCATTTGTGTAGCAGGTTTTATGATATCGAGAAATAAAGGCGTTTTTTTACCTCTCGTGACTGAGTTCTGTTATTCTGCGCAATCAAAAGTCCCGGTTTGACTTGAACACCCCATCTTACCGCATGTACGTATCTAGATGGGTTTATTCGAAAGGCCCATGACATTTAAAGCACGGAGCTTTTAAAGGAGCTGACATTAATACAGATTAGATTTTAGTCGTGATGCAGTCAATTAACTATGAGTAATGCAATTTCGCGGCAAGATTTTGTAATGATAATAACAACAGTGTGCAAAATAATAGCATAAAGCTTAGAGCAGACAGTGAAGCACACTGATATTTGAAAATGACACGTAAGCAGATGTGAAAAACTCCATGACGCAAAGCAATAAGGTGTTTATTTTGCCAAGTTCAATATTTTTAGATATCCGGACAGTTAACCATGACTGCTTAACCCAAGTTGAAAAATACATTATTATTATTATTATTATTATTATTATTATTATTATTATCACACACTCACCAGCTATTCTGCTTTATCCTGTATTCAGGGTTGCAGGAAGCCTGGAGCCAAACCCAGAAGACTCAGTGCCAATCCATCTCAGGTCACACACACATTCACACACTACGGTCAATTTGGGAACGCCAATTACCCTAATCTCCATGTCTTCAGACGGTGGGAGGAAACTGGAGTACCCGGAGGAAACCCTCCAGCACGGGGAGAACATGCAAACTCCATGCACACAGAAGCAGGAATCAAACCTGGCCGGGACCCTGAAGGTTCAAGGCGACGGCGCTAACCACTAAGCCACCGTGCCGCCAAAAGTGAGGCATTTTGCCTCATCATCCTGAGAGCACCACGGTAAGGCTTAGTAGTGGTAGCATAAACGTCATGGGTATGTCGATTTCAGTAACAGGTTGTAAAACTTGTAAAAAAAAAATGTAGGAAAAGTTAAATAGGAGTAAATACTTATGCAAGCCATTGTAAATAAATGTCACATTCCTGAAGCATTTGATTCACAAGGCTTTATTCTCGCAAGCAGCAAGGGGTAAAGAGAGTGGGAAATAAAGCGGAAAGAGCAGATGGAGAGGAAAGTTGCCTGACAATATCTAACTGAATTGGCTCGGAATTTATCTTTGTGAATGTTTATTATGGCAGATGCTCTGGAACCGGGGTACTGACAAGCGTACAGAATCACACGTTCACACATATTCGCCTGCACACACACGCGCACACACACACTTTCCTCAAAAGAAACCCATGAATGCAAACCCATACACACACTTATGTTTAATTCTGTTTTATCTTTTTTCCACCACTACACTTTTGATATGCATGCAGGAACTAAGTAAACAAACAGGGAAACTGCTCTTAGAGTAAGTCTTCGTGATAATCCTCAGACAACAGACACCGTAAGCACCAGGGAAAGGAAGGAGCAAAACAAGCGAAAGATCCGTGGAGCATCAGGGAGGAAGAGATGAAGACAGCCCAGAGATGGAAGAGAAAAGGGCATGCATACGTAAGTGCTTTCTTCAGCACAACAACAACAGAAAAGAACAGTCCAGGGTCAGGAAATATCAAACCATCGGAAGTGTGCGTGCTAATACTTTTTATTGCTTTATAGGGGGAACAAACTGCGTCAATCGCAAGACGCAGATAATATGACTTAAAGTAATGTGGCAACTTATATAACTGCTGGACTGTGAGCTTTGTTTCATCTAAGAGGATTGTGGACACACTGGGGAAGGTCACTGAGGCTTTAGTTATATATTTGGTGACCCAAGAAAACCTTCACTATAGTAATAAAAAATGGCGTAAATGTACCCGGTTCTTTATTATTCTAAGGGTGGTTGGCGGCACGGTGGCTTAGTGGTTAGCACTGTCGTCTCAAGGTCCTGGGTTCGATTCCCACTTCTGGTCTGTGTTCATGGAGTTTGCATGTTCTCCCTGTGCTTGGGGGATTATACCAGGTTTCCTCCAACAATCCAAAGTCACCACTGGCCTACAGTGGACCTACACTCTAGGTCAGGGGTTTCAAACTCAGTTCCTGGAGGGCCGCAGCCCCACAGAGATTTGTTCCAACCATAATTAAAAACACCCGATCCAACTAAACAAGTCATTAAGGCTTATTTGAAAACTACATGGTGTGTATGTTGGAGCAGGGTTGGAACAAAACTCTGTAGGGTTGCGGCCCTCCAGGAACTGAGTTTGAGACCCCTGCTCTAGGTGGACTATAGAGGTCCCTAGATGGATGAATGGATGGATGGATACAATTGACAAACCTCTTCAACCACAGACACATAGCATGTGCAAAGTGCAATAAAAAAAACAGGTGAACACAATTTAATAGGAAAACAATAACAGGGCAGATGCAAAAGAAAAAGTACAGTATAATGTTGAAACCTAAATAAAAATTGTTTGATAAATACCATGTAGAATGTTGTTGTTTCTCTTTCCAAGGAAAAAAGAAATTCTAATATACAGTAGTTGCAAAGCAGTGATGACCGTGCCCAAGCACCTGTGCCATCATCAACCTGTGTGCTTTTTGAGTAAGCTGTCACTCGATGTGATGTCACTCAGGAAGTTATTAGCCACTTTTCACCATAAGTTTAAGGTATCGCCATGGCTGAACCGCTTGAGATATCAAAAAGTTTGCATCCTCACTGTCTTGAGATCAAGACACTTTGGGGGCAATTGTCTAAGTCCCCTAGGAGACGTATATCAACTTCCATTGGGTGTGTTTTGCAAACAACCCAATATAACTAACTTTTAGTTGAAAAGAGCCCATGACAACGAAAGTTGTTCAGTTCAATGAGATCTAAATGTGTACCGGGTTTTGCACGTATCAATGCAAGTGTGTATGAGCTCTGCAGAAAAATCTCATATGAAGGCCAGCCACTCAGACATCCTAATAGCGGCAGATTCCAACCTTTGTGCTGACTTTTTGACCATGTTAAGACCACCATAAAGCCCTGGATCCTGGGAAAAAAGAAATCATTGGAAGAACTATAGGGCCCTTGACACACTATGGCCTCATACGGCTGTTGTCATAGTGTTTGGGCCCTAAAAACACCCTTGAAAGAACAATAGGGCCCCCACACACTATGATGCCATAGGGCTGTTGTCAGTGTTTGGGCTCTAAAAAAACTCTTTGAAGAACAATAGGGCCCTTCACATACTATGATGTCATTGGCCTGTTGTCTTAGTGCTTGGGCCCTAATTATTTTTGTTCAAAAATAGGCAAAACTGTGAATAGTAAGCATTAAAATGAGCAATGCAAAAAAGCAAAAGCCTACCAACATTATATATGACTCTTGCACTTTTCATATTGCTTGGTATATTTAAACATTAAATTAAATTATATATGTTTCTTTGCCTTCTGCTGCATCTAAATATTCCTCCCCCAATCACCTTGAGATGGTCCTATAAACTCAGCTTACAATACCAATAATCTCTACGCCCACAAGTCCCTTCCTGCATTATAATTTTATACAAAGGTTGTGCGGGATAGACAAAGGGGTGACGAGATAGCGTGAGGAAATATATGCAGGGGGACTTTATAAGAAAGTTGAGGAGTGCTTCAGGTTTGATAGGGATAGAGATATGTGTGTGGGCGCATGGGTTCGTAGATCCCATTAATAAATTTTACTTTTATAAAATTTATAAAATGAATACTATAAATTCACAGTATATAGTCTATAGTCTTATTCATTCCGGTAAACATTTCCACTGTGTAAAGATTTCAAAGATACACGTCAAACTTTATTTTGATTGTGTACAGCTGCTTTGCGATGATGACAATTGTTGCAATGCTATACAAATAAAATCGAATTGAATTGTATTGAATTGATGGTTAATCCTGAATGGCTGACAGTCTATCCATTGAAGTACAGTAGATGTAATACATTGGTGGAGTTTATAATTTAATGATAACGACTCATTAACACTCAGCAGCTACTTCATTAGGTTCACCTGGGTTGGACCCAATTTTACCCTAAGAACTGACTCTATTATACAGTATGTGGCATAGATTAAAAAATGTCCTCAAAACATTTCTTAGAGATTTTGGTCTATATTGACAGGATAGCATCAACCATTTGAGACAGATTTGTCAGATGGACATCCATGACCTGCAATGGCCGTTTGAGTAGTGACCTCACTGTCATGTTCCAGAAACCAGTTTGAGATGATTTTAGCTTTGTGAGATGGCATGTTATCCCAATGGTGTGTAAATGCATGTGTGAACATTAACTGAAGATCCTACCATGGTTGTAAAATGGGAATAAATACAATGGTCACCATTGCCCCTCCACGGTCCCTATTTGAACTACAGAGGGTCTTACAGTAGATATATGGATGGAGATAAAGGGATGGACATGACAAGCAACAATACTCAGATGGGCTGTGATATTTAAACCATGCTCAACAGGTGTGCTAAGAAAATATCACCTACACCATTACACCACCACCACCAGATGGAACAGGTGTTGTTTCTGACAAATTCGGACTCTAGCATCTAAATCAAGAGTCATCAGACCAAGCAATCTTTTTCCATTCTTCTTTTGTCCAAATTCAGAGATGCTCTTCAGCATACCTCAGCTGCAATGAGTTACCTTTCTATCAGCTCAAACAGCTCAATCTGGCCATTCACTTTTGACCTCTGGCATCAATGAGGCATTTTCACCAGAGAAAAGTCGCTCACTGGATATTTTTAGACCATTGTCTGTTAACCCAAGAGATGGAATAGATCGGAAATATTCAAGCCAGTCTGTCTGACACCAACATCCGTGCCACATTCATCATCACAATTCTTTCATATTATGATGCTTGGTTTGAACTTTGGGAAAGTGCATTGAGTTGCTTTTATGCCATTGGATGATTAGATACTTACGTTACCAAGCCGTTGAATAGGTGTATATAATGAAGTGGCTAGTAAGTATAGACATACATTTTGTTGCAATGGGCACAAAAACTGCACAAAATGGAAAAAAAAAAACATTGGCTGGACTTTTTTTCCCAACTGTAAAGAGTGGTTATTTGAGTTACTGTACACTTTCTCTCAGTGCAAATAGGTTCTCCTCTGACCTCTGTCATTAACGCAGTTCTGTGAGTACAGGGTCTCATGTCATATCCAGAGATTTACTCCATATTTACAAGAGATTGAACCTCTTGACCAGTGACATCTTGTAAGAAGCAGACAAACTCAGTCAGACCTTGTTTCTTGACCCCTACAGGTAAGCTAAAATTTGTAGTTTGATGGTTTAAAAAAAAAAAAAAAGTCCATAGCTTAGTTTCAGAGTAGTGTCTTAAGCTTGCACAGTGGTTAACTCTGGTTGGAATGTAGTGATTCTGTGACGAAGGTCAGATAACATGAGGTGGGTGTACTGTATAAGAGTATAAGAGTGTGTATCTGTATTATGGTAGTGTGACACAATATAATTACACTGAGCTGCAAAAATCATCTTTAGCTGGGCTCAGCTGTTATGCCAGCTTGAGATCAACATTTTTATGACAGCAAACATTTTTAATAAGCCTTTATGCATGTTTGTTCTAGTCGTTAACAGGCCATGATACAGTATGTAATCTTACAAGTACTTTTTAAATCAGAACTTTATATTTTCATCAAGTCTCTAGTCATAGAAACAATATTTTCTTACATATGCAAATATGTACAGAATAAAATAGTATAAAATATAATATAATGTATCCATTTCCATCTAGGAACCTCTGTAGTCCAACTAGGGACCGTGGAGGCCAATACAATCCACCAGTCACCATTGGCCTCCACGGTCTCTAGTTGGAGGGAGGAGGCCAATGGTGACTGGTGGTGGCCAATGGTGACTGGTGTAGGTCACTGGTGACTGGTGAGGGCCAATGGTGACTGGTGGATTGTATTGATCATGAACTCCAATACACTACACCAGTCACTATTGGCCTCTACGGTCCTTAGTTGGCGGTGACTGGTGGATTATATATTATTGATTCATCTTCATCTAGGAACCCATGTAGTCCAACTAGGGACCGTGGAGGCCAATACAATCCACCAGTCACCATTGGCCTCCACGGTCTCTAGTTGGAGGGAGGAGGCCACTGGTGACTGGTGAGGGCCAATGGTGACTGGTGAACTCCAATACAATAGACCAGTCACCACTGGCCTCCAAGGTCCTTAGTTGGCGGTGACTGGTGGATTATATATTATTGATTCATCTTCATCTAGGAACCCCTGTAGTCCAACTAGGGATCGTAGAGGCCAATGGTGACTGGTGGATTGTATTTATTTATTCCCATTTGTACAACCATGATAGGACCTCCAGTCAACATTCACACACACATTCATACTCTACAGGCAGTTTGGGAAAACCAGTTACCCTAATCTGTATGTCTTCGTGCATCATGGGCGGAAACTGGGGTACCCGGATAAAACCCACCAAGCCCGGGGAGAACTTGCAAACACAAACAGAAACACAAAAGTAGTGTCTGGAAAACTTTAGTTGGTAACCCAGTACAGTAGCTGCGTGACATATTTCTTCAGAAAGAAGTGGCTGTCCTTCTGAATGCTCCAGAGGACAATTACCCAGATCAATTTTTGTAGACTGCATTTTATTAAAATGCGTGAGAAGGAAAGACAGAGGGACCTCTTCAGCAGAGCATGGTGCATTATCGTTCCCCATTTGCCGGTTCAATAAGAGCCCTGGTGTCCTACTCATGAGGGATATTGTTTCATTTGTTATTGCCTTATTCGTTGCCCCGGCATATGCCCGCCTGACATTAAATGTTCTTCTTTTCCCAGGAAGGGAAATTAAAGTAGGATCTTAAAAAGAGATGGGCAAAAATCGAATGCATGGATGATGAAGCGCGTGGCGAGGCCTTGAAGTTCACGCGGCCTTGAAGATCTGTTCATTTCAGCCATGCACAGCGTGACAGACAGAGAAAATGACCAGACATGCAGGGGGATTTAAGAGTGCTCAAAGAAGGTGAGAATATCAGAGCTCGAGAAAAGCACAAGACAGAAGGGAGAGATTGCTGTGATTATGTTCGAGTTGTTTGGCTTGATGGTTCAACACAAAGGCGCTATTCTTCAGAGCAGAGAGAGAGAGAGAGAGAGAGAGAGAGAGAGAGAGAGAGAGAGMACAGATTAAAGAAGAACAAAAATGGGAGAACAAGGAATGCTGTTTTTTTCACCAAGTATCTCTTTCTTCTTTTCCGCCTGCCCTTTTTCTCTTGTTTGTGTCAGTGGTGTTTGTGCCAGGATCGCAATCAGATCAGAATGACAAACAACACCGGGCACACAAACACCTTCTGGCATTGGTTTCAAAATACCTGAACTGCCAGAAGAGCAGGACGATCGTGACACAAACAACTAATCTCATCTCTGACTTTGTTTTCCCTTTGTGACTTATCCTTCTGTTCCACTCCTGTTTTATGTGCCGTTTAAAGCAGGGATGTTTGTGCATGTGCGCGACCGGTGTTTGCTTAAGGCGCACTGGTGATGTTCGGCACTATCTGCTGAGCTTGTGCAGTGTAAACAACATAGCAGCGACGTGACGAGAATGTGCGTGAGCCAGGGGAAAGATGTGCTTTCTTTGGTGACACAAAACCTTGTTTAATGTGCTCGTGGAGATGGAAATCATCAAACATCGCACTGATGGTGTTTCCTTAAAGGACTCATGGTTTACAATTTCTTTCACTAGTTAAAATAAATCTCAATTTGTGGTAACGCTCCAGCTGAAATTCACTCCTCTTACCAACATGCTGATTCTGTGTCTATGTAAATGAGATACTGCTGGGCCACGCCCCTTAAGAAGACAGCAGAGTTGAACAACACGCCAGATAAGGTGTATTCCCTCACATTAGTTTGAAAGTGTCCCCAAGTACAGTCACAAAAACCATCAAGCGCTACAAATAAACTGGCTGACATGCGGACCGCCGCAGGAAAGGAAGACCAAGAGTCACCTCTGCTGCAGAGGATAAGTTCATCCAAGTCACCAGCCTCAGAAATCGCAGGTTAACAGCAGCTCAGATCAGAGAGCAGGTCAATGCCACACAGAGTTCTAGCAGCAGACACATCTCTAGAACAACTGTTAAGAGGAGACAGTGTGAATCAGACCTTCATGGTAGAATATCTGCTAGGAAACCACTGCTAAGGACAGACAACAAGCAGAAGAGACGCGTTTGGGCTAAAGAACACAATAAAGAACACAATAAAGAACACAATAAAGAAAACTCTTTGAATGAGAAGGTGTGTCCAAACTTTTGGTGCCGAACATCATTGGTACTGTATATTTCTCATGTTCTTTGTTTGTATACACACAAAAAATGACTGGGTGAATTTTGCATAATGGAGTACCTTTAAATTTTCTCATCGTATAGCCATTGTTTTGGGCAGTGGTGTCTTAGTGGTTAAGGTGTTGGACTGCAGACCAGGAGGTCCCTGGTTAGAACCCTGATGCCGCTGGCTTGCTACCATTGGACCCTTGAGAGACATGGAGCAACCCACGTATTTAAATGTCTCAGTACTATTACTGTTATTGGATTGCCTTTCGTCCAACATGAATGTTGTATAATGTCCTATACAGACTTAAGAATTTCCTGATGTTCAATTACAAGAGTCTATAATGCCTGAGTTGGTATTATTTAAGAAATTTACTTTAGTCCAATTATGGAATCATAAATCAATCCCAGTTCTTGGTTTGAGCACCAGTTCATGGTTAGGTACACATTCTGCCTTTAACTGCACCTAGCAGCCTCCATGGACATAGCTCAGTTGTTGTAGGCACTAGAAAAGTTTGCATGCAGGAAAATACTCTCAGTAAGAAAAGAAGCACTGTAAGGTTCTTATGTTTGTCCTTTGGGCTCTATGAACAACCCTCCGATTTCAATTTCAATATTAAATACTGATCCATTGAAGGGGGAAAAAACATGCTTGATTTCATTTCCTTGATAGAAAACCCCCACCAACTCTCCCTCCTCAAGGATGAGCTTTTGTTTCTCATGCATAATGGCAATTCATTATGTCGGCCCAATCACATGAAAATGCACGAAGAGACTGTGATCAGTGCAATAACAATAAATAACACAATCCCAGCGCTCACATAATTCAGCTTCGTTCAGGGATGAGCAGAAACCTACAGCTCGCTACAAACACTTCAATTACGTTACATTTAATTTATTCAGTTGGTTTGGGGTGGGGATGAGGGCAGAGAACATAAGCTTATAGTGTGACTGTAATGTCAGCAATATGAAAAATTAAGTGAACGCTAATATGATCAACAGTGATTGTATGGCATAAATTATAAATCAAAAAGGTGGAAAAATGGTTTCTTAATGGTTCTTGCCATGGGTATGGTCTCTATTTTTCTAGGGGATCCTTGGGATTATTTTTAGTTACCAAGATCTAGTTTTAATACAGGGTGAGTGAAAAGTAACTAGGTAATAAAGTGCATATTTTTAATAAACATTTATTGAAACAATTTGGGCGGCACGGTGGAGTAGTGGTTAGCACTGTCGCCTTGCACCGCCAGGGTCCGGGTTCGATCCCCGGCCAGGCTCGATTCCCGTCTCTGTGTGCATTTAGTTTGCATGTTCTCTTGGTGGGTTTCCTCCGGGTACTCCGGTTTCCTCACACAGTCCAAAGACATGTAGGTTAGGCTAATTGCCATTCCCAAATTGCCCGTAGTGTGTGAATGAGTGAGTGTATGTGTCTATGTCTGTGTGCCCTGCGATGGATTGGCACCCTGTCCAGGGTGTACCCTGCCATGTGCCCTAAGTCTCCTGGGATAGACTCCAGGCCCCCCGTGACCCTGAATACAGGATTAAGCGGTATAGATGATGAGTGAGTGAGTGAGTGAAACAATTTCCACATGTACTCTATTGCATAGCAGAATGAAAGCAAATCTTCAAATTTCAATGTAGGCGCCGGTGATGTCAACCAGATTCCTCAAATGGATGAGGATGGAATGCACAATCTTCTGAAGGAAGTCATTGGGGATATTGCTGAGAACTTCCTAAATCCGTGCCTCCAAGTTGTGCAGCCTTTTCCAGGACGTTGGCTGGGACAATTCGGACCTCCTGAATGTCCTCTAAGAAGCCCAGATCTGATTCTTCCTGTAGGATTTCGCAAAGAAGAAGGTGTACAGGACAAAGCCTTGCACACTGGAGGACTTGGAAGCAGTACATGTACAATTTGTTTCAATAAATTTGTATTAGAAATATGGGTTTTATTATCAATTTCTAATGTGTACTGTAGTTCCTTTCCCTCCAACCTGTTTTTTTTTTTTCCTCTACAAATTCCCAAACAACCAAAATGAACAAGCAACCAAAAAGATAAAAAGACCTGTAGAGTCTGGGGAAAAATACTTCATGGTTATTAAGTTGTTGTTGTTGTTTTTTTTTTTCATTTAGGAGATCCTTAATGGCTTTTAAAAATTACATTATCAACATTGTAGGATAGTCTTCATTTAATATGATAATAAAAAAGGGGAATAAAATGATGAATGTTTTGAGTGTTACATACTGTAGGGTGCAACAGGCATGTAAAGTACTTCTGATAAACAATTTTTAAAAATGTGTGTACTAATATGTTTGGTAGTTTTAATGACCTACCCTTGCAAAACTCTTACAGTACAAAAAGCACAAAAAGGTTCTGATATGCTTTATATCATTTTTTCAACAGCGAGAGCATTAGTAAAGGTTCTTGCCATGAAATAGAAACCTGCATCTATGCACTTAAAGGGTATAAGGACTGTATGGTCTTGGTTTTCTAGGAGGCGAGAGAGACTAAGCGATTAAGAGTTCTACATACAATGCTTCAACAGAGTGTTTCCCTATCTGATCTGATTATCATTGATAAGTGTCTAGGCTTGTGGAAGCCCCTGAGCTTCCAGGACCAGGTCTCCTAACTATTAACAGCATGCAATCCATTATCCATTAACCGCTGAACCGGTGTAGGTTTGCGGGGGGCCTGGTGCCTATCCCAGGAAACGTAGCACACAAGGTGAAGTACATCCCTGGATGCAGTGCCAACCTACTGCAGGGGACACACTCACATTCACACACCCACAGTTACATACTATGTAACTATGAGCAATTTGGAAAAACCAGTGAAGCTTCTGTGAATGTCTTTGCACTGTAGGAGGAAACCTGCCATACTGTACATGCAGAGAACATGCAGAGAACCGGTGGTACCATTCCAACCCCCACCTCTGAAGGTGGGATGTGACAGTAATCACTAAGCACACCATGCTGCCTTAATTGCAAACTGCTACGAATATAAAACCAAGTAGGTCAAATCATTAAATGTACAGTACCGTGATGTACTGGTGTGTTCCAGATCGTTGTTTTGCTGTAGAACCTTAATGCGCTTAAGCTTGAAGCAACACAGTTATAGGGCATTTGGGGCTCATGAGGAAGGGCATGGGTTTAATACCCAGCCACTGGATGCCTTAGTGGCGGTGCCAAGCCCAGATCAATATGGTAAGGTTGCATCATGAAGGGCATCCTAGTTTAAATTGACGAATTTGTTGAACTGTGAAAAATGTAAATATGTAATAAATATCGCAGAATTTTACCTTCCAACAATTTAGCGACAGAAGTAGGTTTAAACTTGATGTGTGTGTTAGATTGTCACAAAACTGGTAATGTAGTCTAGACATGTTGAATCAGTTCAAGGCAATATTCTAGATGAAATGCAAGCTTTGATCTCTAGGACAAATGTTATACAAATGTTTTTTTTTTTTTTAATTATTATTATTATTATTTCTAGTGACTCATATTACAAAGTGATTCATGAAATCGACCACTGTCACCTTCATGAAGTATAATTCAGCTCTTTTATTCAGTATTAGGAAAGGCTGCTACCACTAACTGCCTTGACGGCAAATTCTTGGAGGCTGGTTTTATTTTCTTTATTTCTCAGAAGGTTCCTGCAATGTCCTTTGCTTACTAAAGAGGGTTATCGTTAAAATCCTCTCTAACAAGGAAGCATTTAATTAAGATATTAAATATCATACAAATTGCTTTATGACATGTTGTACTATCAAACAACTTCTTCAAGCTGTTTTCCCTTTAAATGTCCTGGTTAATTTTATACAAAATGCAATCTACTAATGATCTCACATTTCGTGTTTAAGTTCAGTCGTGATGCCATAATGCAAGAAACTTTATTTTTTAATTTATATTTTAAATCTTTTTTTCATTACTTGTTTACTGTATACGAAGTATGGACAAGGTGCGGCTTTGCACCCATTGTCATCATATTGTCCTAATATGTAAATTTAGAAATCATGAAGTATTTCAATGAAACAGCAACAGCTCTTAATTTGGCAATCTTTATTTAAACCCTGCTTTTAAAACACGTTAAGTTTACATTCATTTTAATACCAGGAGTCCATGATGCGCCTCATGCTCATGAACCTCATGCCATCGTAGTCCCTGAAGTTCCTGTACTCCCCAGGCCTGAAGTACCACATCCTGCCTCTGTAGTGAGGATGCTCATACATGAGCCAGTGGCCGTCCATCACGTTGCAGGACATGAAGCTGTTGGACCAGTGATAGCGATCCATGAAGGAATCACAGTCRTCCATCACGTCCATCGTCTGACCCATGAAGTTCTCCCTCTCATAGACCTTCATTCTGTACGATCCTCTGTACTGTTGGGGAAATGTAAGTTTCRGTTAACTAGAACATGCAACATATATCCTAATTGAAATGATACTACAGACACTTCACCGTACCATGGGGATCATGCGGCAGGACCTGATGCAGTTGTTGCCCCAGCCCCACATGCTCATGTAGTCAGCGTACTCGCCCCTCCTCATGAAATACTGGTTTCCCATGAAGTTGGTGCGGTCGTAGACCATCCAGCATCCGCTCTCCACCCTGCAGGAGTGGCAACGGCTCATGTACGAGTGCAAATCGGAACAATCACCGGTGCACTCATAGGAGCGCCCCATGAAGTTCCTGTCCTCGTAGAAGATAACCTGTTTAGGGATACGGTAATAAATTATATCAGCAGGAGACGATCGATTTTTTTCCTACAGGTTTCTATCATTTTTTATTCTTACCTTTCCCATAGTCATGATGGCTGGCTAGGGTTGTTCAAGCTGTTTCCAACTGGTGAACTGGCATTCTGCCTGGTTTACCCCTGCATTTATACCTGGACCAGGACTAAAGAATGAGTGCCTCCTATTGTGAAAAAATCCTGACCAAGCAACACAGCACAGAGGCCGGTATAGAGCTGAAGAGCTTTTGCATGTGTAAAACATTTGCTCTGCAGAAGTCTTTAGAATGGTCTCAATTGTAGCTTTAACTGTAGAGGATGCTCTTTTATATTTGTTTCTATCGATATAGCATGAATTCGCCTTGACATGGCACATTTTGATCTTTTAAATGTGAAAATAAATATTGATTTCTACTCCTGCCTTCGAAGATCTTGTTGATAAGGAGACAGTTATATAAAAAAAAAAAAAAAAACATCCATACAGTAAAATACTGTGGCAGAATCCGCATGATATTTAATTCAATTGGATTTTATAAGCATATTGCTTTTAACAAGGGTCTTTGTCACAAACCAGTTTTACAGATATAGAAAATGTAAAGAAAAGAAAAAGAAAGTATCAGCTCCTCCCTGAAAAGCAAGCCAGGGTTGACAGTGACAAGGAAAAACTCGATGGGACAACAAGTGAGCAAAGCTTGAGAGGAACCTCAAGACTCAAAAGGGAACCTATCCACATTTGGGTGATACCAGATAGTGCAACCATAAATCAATTTCTGCTATATCTGTGTGCTATACGGTTGAATATTCTATTATATAACAGGGAAGGAATGATGAATGGAGGCAAATATAGAGGTCATTTAAGAAAAACTTGCTTCAGAGGGCACACAACATCACTATTCAAGTAGCAAAAGGTTCATGTTTCAGGATGTGTAATTTGGGAATGCCGGTTAGCCTAATCTGTTTGTCTTTGGAAGGTGGGAGGAAACCGGTGTACCTGAAGGAAACCCACCGAGCATGCAAAGGAGAACATGCAAACTCCTCACAGACAGACCGCAGGAGGAAATCAATACCCTGAATCAGACCTTGTAGAGGTGAGGCCACAATGCTAACCACCAAGCCAACATGCTGTCCACACCCACACTTTTTTTTAACAAGCTATGTTAGCATTTCACTAATCAGACTGGAAAGGGTAAATTAATTTTTCTTTTTTTAATCTATAAAAGTCTGTGAAAACATGTTTCCTGAGAAAATGAGTTGCCTTTAGCTAAATAATTTACATAACTGGATGTGACTGGATAAACCTCAACCAAGGGTTTCTTGTAAGTAAAAAGAAGAAGTAGAAAAAACATGTCACATGTGTGCGGCTGAATCAATAAAGCCTACTGTCTCTCGTATATAACTCTTATAATTAAATTATATAAGACACAGGAGGTTAAATCTTACCAAGCAGAAAAGTGTGTTGGAGACACAGTACTATTGAGACATCAATACTGATGGCCCTCAGTGATCAGATGTGTAATGCTTTCATGATATCTTCCTTTCTTGAAGAGGAATCACTGCATACTAATAAAACGTATACTGATATTTAGATTGATATCGCTATGGAAGAACTATACAGGGTGGGCCATTTATATGGATGCACCTTAATAAAATGGGAATGGTTGGTGATATTAACGTCCTGTTTGTGGCACATTAGTATATGTGAGGGGGCAAACTTTTCAAGATGGGTGGTGACCATGGTGACCATTTGGAAGTCAGACAATTAACAAAAGATATTAAATAAGGCTGCAACTTTTGTTTTTTCAATAGGTAGAGGGTCATGTGACACATCAAACTTATTGGGAATTTCACGAGAAAAACAATGGTGTGCTTGGTTTTAACGTAAATGTTAGAAATGTTCTAACATTTGAAAAACCATTGTTTTTCTTGTGAAATTCCTAATAAGTTTGATGTGTCACATGACCCTCTTCCTATTGAAAAAACAAAAGTAGCAGCCTTATTTAATATCTTTTGTTAACTGTCTGATATATAATTGAGCAATATCACACAAGATGGAGTGCTGTTGTGATGAATATCAGCACATTTGTAAAGAGGTCATATTGTAGGCACTAGGGTTGAATGTTGAATTGGCTTTTGGATATCTCTGTTGATTTTTTTTTTAAGCAGCCAGACACTATTGAAGGTAATATATAATGACAGGTTAAAATTCATACTAGGGATGTTGCAGCTATCTTTTGAGAACAGGTGTTCGATTTCTTACTGACAAGGTGGAAGTCTAGCCTAAGTTAACTGCACCTGCCAGCCATTATTTTGCTTTTTTTTTTTAAATGCCACAAGGTCTGGTCAAACACTTTATCAATTTCCGATTGGACAAGGCAGGGGCATTCCATGTGTGGGGATTTCCTGGCACAACTCCACTCGAACTCACTCCACTTCAACCGTTGACTTCCATTCATTCAGTGCGAGCCAGCTGAAACGCTACATTTGCCAATTGTCACGTCAGCAAATAAATTATGAGAATGTAACTACTACAACAAAACTTTGCCTTCATTTGAATCTACGAATAAACGGGGCAAATACCTGTAGTCTTTCAATCAAGTTCACTGGGGAATGAAGGATGTGTTCATCGCTTGGCAACGTTTGACTCTAAACCCGGTATGGACAATTTTTTTGTACCTGTAACTGAAAAAACTTAAATCAGAATAAACAAATACTGTATAAAAACACAACCTGATGTCTTCAAAAGGAATATGACACTCGAGTTTGTGGGATTGATAAATCTCTAATAATACTAGCCAGTTTTGTAAGAACAGGCATATATAAAAAAAAAAAGGGAAGTTTAATGGCAAATGGAAGTTGATAGGGGGAGACCACAGGGGTGCTGGCACTGGGGGGTGCATGCCCACTTCAAACATTTATGCCTCTCAATGTCATTGTCTATACCAGGGGTGGTCAAACTATTTGATTGGTGAGCCACATTGAGTTCTAACATTTGACAAAGAGGCCGGAACAGGAGCAGATAGATGGCATGCTTTGGTCAAAGGGTAAAGTGCAAACGTGGAGTAATAGGCCTACGCTTCACCTCAACAAAGCCAATATATCTAGAGTTCACCATCTAGTGAGGAAACATCAGAATTACAGGGGAAATAAAAAATTAACAAGGTTAATTTATTAATTTTTTTCAAGTTTGGCGGGCCGAATCAAAACGTTTATAACGGGCCGGATGTGGCCCCCGGGCTGTAGCTTGCCCATGCCTGGTCTATACCAATTAATTCTGTATACAGTGTCATGGTAGGACTGGAGTCTATGCCAAGACACTTGGAGCATGAGGCAGGGTACACTCTGGACAGGATGCCAATCCATTGCAGAGCACGCACACTCATTCACACACTACAAGCAATTTGGGAATGCCAATTAGCCTAATCGGTGGGAGGAAACCGAAGTACACGAAGTACTTCGCACCAAGCACAGGGAGTACATTCAAACTCCATGCACACAGAGGGAGTAATCAAACCTGGACCCTGGAGGTGCAGGGCGACAGTTCTAACCACTAAGCCACCGTACCGCCATCCATGCCTCATACTGTATTTAAAAAAAAATGTGTAGAAAATATTGACGTCCGTAAACGTAGATGCTTCACAATCAAGCCTTAATTGTCTTTAAGCAGAATGACTGTTTCATCCATTGTGTTTGTTAAAGGTACATTTAGTGATTCAGGTGAAAAACAGTCACATTGCAATGCACATTTTGTCAAATTCAATGAATATGTCCTTGCAAGCTGTGTGTGTGTGTGTGTGGACTAAAAAAATATCTGGTGCTTTTACTGTAGCAGTCCCTGGCTTGGAAAATGGGAAATAAACAAGGCGGAGTGGACCATGCTGCACAACATTGTTCCAACCATTTAGCAACAGGGGCCATGTTCATGCATGTGGGACAAAGGGAAGGGGAGGGGGAGATGAGGGAGGTGTAATATAATGGATTTATGTACTACTGAGGCAGTATACAGGCAGTCAAACGATGTCATCAGGACGTGCAAGGCAGAGTAGAGCGAGCATAATGAGACACATCCAACAAAGCTCTGGATGGGTATGGAATCTCCAAGCCAAGAACACGGACCTACATCAATTACACATCATCCCCACATTTCCTATATCTTCATTGCCACCTTGACAGTTCATTATGCCATCCATGCATATACTGCAGCCCAAAACAAAAAGAATCTAAGACTTTCTGCAGTGCTTCCAACATGGGGAACAGTACAGAACCACGTTGAAGTAAAAGGTATGGGAAAACTAATCATATTTACCCTGAGGCAAGATAAATGGGATTCTTACAGCATTATAGATAATATACAGTAGCATTCTTCATCCCCCTGTACAAGTTAGCTGGTAGAAAATTGCATTTTGCAGTTTGGTAGAGCTTACTAGCATGGGGTCAGGAAGTTCATATAGGCAGGATATACTTTTTAAAAATATTATATACACCATTAAAACTGTATAATAAAGTTGTGGAGGTTGCTTATCTTTGGGTTCCAGCTCAAATAGGAGTTGAGGGGAATGAGGAAGTGAAAACTCCAGGTAAAAGTAAAGACTCCAATAATCAAGTAAGTCATCAAGGATTATATGTACGAACTATGTCATGAATGTTGGAACACAGATCATACAGTTAGACACATGGGGCAGGAACTGGTAGGAGGAACTGATCATACCCCAACTGAGACTAAGACACAGGACTTAATCAGAATGGCAAAATATCAAACTGGAACATGCCCATGCTGTGAACAAGCAGAAACAATTAAACATGCACACTAATAGAAGCAACCGCTGAAATGATACCAAACTTGAAGAAATTCTATTTGGCCTCTGAGTGGCGCAGTGGTAATGTGCTCGCCCTATCATCCGGAGATTGCGAGTTCGATTCCCGGGTGATGCTGTAACCTCTCGCAACCGGAGGCATAGAGAGAACTGATTGACCGAGCTCTCTCAGAGGGGAGGGATGAGAGGTACTTTGCGTGCTCACATCAATCACGGCTCTACAGTCAGTGACGGGCATCTGTGAGCTCACTCAAGTAGAAGGAGCGGATAGCGCTGTCTTCCGAGTGTGTTACGTCACTCCCAACAGTGCATAACCCAGACTACTACTAGTAGCCTTGATGGGGGGTAAGCTAATGATGGGTGGGGAAATTAGGGTCAAAAATCTGAAAAAAAATACTCCCCAAAAAACTAAATGAAAATTCTACATCGCCATGATTAAATATTTGAATGAGGTAACATGGTGGTGTAGTGGTTAGCACTATGGCCTCGCACCTCTAGGGTCAAGGGTTCGATGCCCAACATTCGTCTGTGTACTGTATTACACTCCAGTCCAGCAGGTGGTGGTAAAGCACCTACAACTTGGCTGCCAACCACCAAAAAAAAAAAACTTAAAGAAGAAGATGGAGAGTAGAGAGCAGGGCTAAGTTGAAGTGAAGTTCTATTCGAAGAGAACTAATGTTGTATGAATACAACATGCTAATGTGCCAGACTCCAAGAGAACCAGCCAAAGCAAAGAAATTATGAAGACTTGCAAAAGGGGATATGTGATAAGGGAAAAGGGGATAAGGGAAAAGGCTTGCTATGTTTTTGATGGACAGGTGGGTAATGTTACTTTTGCTGTTTCTTACAACCGATTGGTCAGTACGGTTTTGTATTTTTTTTTTTTGCTAATCCTAAACTGCTGGCTTCCATGCAGACACATGTGTCAGGTAGCATTAAAGGCATTCAGATCAAACAATTAATCCAGAAATCAATCAATCAACAGTAAGATGAGGGAAATTATAATCGAATCATAGCTTTTTTGACCAATTTGAGCTGTGTTTTGCCAGACCCGCCACGTAGTGCACTACATATAGGGCACATGTCATTCTGTAAACCCTCTGCATTGTGTAGTAATATAAGGTGCACAATCCCATATGGAAATGAAGCTCTGGAAGCTTTTATTCACAGCACTGTCATCCAGAAGTGTCTGTAGCTTCTCAAAGTAAACTCCACAGAAACTCCCAACTAGCTTACGGCAGAAGCCTTAATTAAACGTTTTTAATGGAGGAGTTGCAGAATCAAGGCAGAGATTTAATCTCCGTCATTTTGAGATTAAATTAATTATAATGCCAGGTGGCACGGTGGCTTTGTGGTTAGCACTGTCGCCTTGCAACTTCAGGGTCCGGGTTTGATTCCTGACTTGGGTCAGTGTGCATGGAGTTTGCATGTGGGTGGCCTGCAAATGTATTGGCACCCCATCCAGGGTATTCTCTTCCTTGTGCCCAAATTCTTCTGGAATAGGCTCCAGGCCTTGAACCCTGTATACAAGATAAAGCGGTATATATGATGAGTGAGTGAGTGAGTGAGTGAGTATCATTCCTATAGTCTTACATGAACTGACTAGAGAACTGAGTTGCTAACCAGGTAAGGTCATGTACTGAGGTATTTCTATATTACTGTACCTTCCTTGTTAAATTCTAAGGGTTCTGAAATAGTACCTGACTGGAAGGTTGTAATAGTTTGGCTTTTTAGTTCAAATCGTTCTTCAGTGTCACTAACTATCCCTTTTAAACTGGATTCTTAATAGGTGTGTAATTCATTAACCGTTGTTCCTTTGATTCACATGGTACTTTAAAATATTCATCTCTGTTTTGGGATTTAAAACTAGGGCTGCAACTGTGGTTTTTCAAGTCACAGTTCAGTAAGGTTCTTGGTACAGTGAAGTAAAAAAAAAAATTCATTTATTATGAATTGAACATCTTAACTTGTACAAACTTGTTGTTAACAGTGCCCAACTTGCCACAAATCCCTAAACACATAAGGAATGCACAAAAAGTGATATACCTTTCTTTTTTTAATAATAACAAAAAGAAAGTTTAGGTATCTAGGTGCTAAGTTGTTTAAGTGTAGTAACAGCACTGCCTGTCTACAGTAAATACTGCAATAAATTTTATATATATATTTTATATATTTCAAGAAAATTGATATTTAGAGGGTGGCACAGTGGTTAGCACTGTCGCATTGCACCTCCAGGATCTGGGTTCAATTCCCGCCTCTGGTCTGGGGCATAGAGTTAGCATGTTCTCCCCGTGCTTGGTGGGTTTCCTCCGGGTGCTTTGGTTTCCTCCCACAGTCCAAAGACATGCGAATTAGGTTAGTTGGCATTCTTAAATTGCTGTAGTATGTGAGTGAGTGTGTATGTATATGTGTGCGCCCTGTGATGAATTGGCATTCCAACCAAAGTATACACAGTGATAAAGTGATATTTGAATCTTTTGCCACCTGCTCGCAGTGATTTGCTGCATTTTTTATTCATGTATTAATCAAATTAATGAAGAAATTCATTCAGGAACAGGTAAAGCTAAAATGTATTCGTTTAGGTCACAATGCGCACCAAACAACTGGTACGGATTTTATCCAGAGCGACAAACAGAAGTGTTTTAAATTCTCTATAATTGAATACATCCTGATATTGTTTCACTGGGTCTGGGCCTAAGAACACAATCAGTCTAAATACTCTGCTGGGGAGGTAATGTAGGGTGACCGACAGGAGTTGGACGGTTTTGAATACGTAGATTTTTAGCTTAAATCCAAAACCACAAGTTTAGACATGCCATTTGAGGTACTTTTTTAGGTATAAAAAATAATGTCATTTAAATGATGACCATCCTCTCGAATGTAGCTTCCATTCCTTCACTTGAAATTGTCCATGACTTGGGCCAACAGTTAATCCATCGTGAGCACTCCTTATCTGATGTCGTCCTTAAACTCATTCAAATTACAGGGTTTTTGAGTGGTCACACAGCTCTTTAGGTACCCCATTGGAAGAAATTCTATGATTCCTCATATGAGGGTCACGTGCGGCTCACGTGAGGACCCTGTTATGACTGAGAAAAGCCCCATGTTGACAAATGTTGAAATTGTGATGTAATAGCCACTGCATTGCTGTGATAAACTCACCACTTTGAACAAAGCTGTCATGTGAGATAAAAGCGCACAACAAATGCTATGTAAAATGCTTCAGGAAGACGTCTTTTGGACATCATTTGAAGACTTCCAGTGCTTTGTTGTAATCGAGAAGAGTCTTGGAGCATACAAGTCCTCCCTGTACTGTACAAACTCCAACTAGATAAATGTTGAATTAATCAATATTGTATTGTTGGCTCAACTTCTTTACAGTTGAGACAACAGGTAACATTGTGTTCTTGAAAACTTTGAACACACAGACTGAATACACTAAAAGAAAATCAAGTTGAGACAGCAATTTACCGTCCCATATACAGTATATAATGACAAGGGATATACTGTAAGAACTGCCAGAGTTGTTAATGCTCATCTACGAATGTTATATCTTAAAACCAAATTACCCAAGTAAATACCTGGTTAATTTAAAACATCACTTCAAACAAATAGTTACCCCTTAAAATGACAAAATAAAACACTTGAAAATATCAAAACCTTTTTAAATATGAAACAATATGTAGCTTTAAATGATTAGCATTCCAGAAACAGTGTTTTACACTCTATGGTAGTGTATAGTCTTATTAATATCTTTTATTTTTTATCATAACTAGATATTCTGTGAAATTTATCTTCTGTGTCTTCACAAGACTGTTCTTGTTCTCTTTAATCAGAGCTTTGCTGTGGAGGATTGGGGTCAGAGGTGTGACGGTTAGCCTTTTGGAGCTACTGGAGGAGCAGGAACAAGCTGTTAGAGGGGACTGTAGTCCTTGAGGGCCTGGGAGTGATGTTTGGTCAGGTCTATGCTCTAAACATTGAATTCCAAAAGCACTGGATACTGTATGAAGCCATCCAAACCATTTCTATTGAACTTGGAGAAACACGCTCCCCTCAGATTTACATGTTGAGAAACAAACTCTTGTTGCTATGGACTCTTTTTTTTTTTTTTTTTTTGTCTGTCTGACACGTTGGGGAAAAAACTGTTCAAATGATTGATACATTGCTAGTTTTTAAAAATGGTTATGATATTGTAACATAAAATAACCGATAAGATACTGATAAGCATCTGGTGTTTCATTGCTTTTTAAACAAAATACAATGTGTTTTCTCCTGTTTTATGTAGATCACTGTTTTAACTTTGACTAGTTTTTCGATGAATAAAGTTTTTTTTTTTAAGTAATGTTTTTGAGTTTTAATTGTTGGTGTATAGTTAGGCTGATTTAAAAAAAAAAAAAATTTAAATAAAAACAAATCACTTGAACCAACTATATTAATGGGCTCCAATGGGAGACCATCTACATTTTTGAGTAGATGAAAAGTTGGGCCAAGTCAACTCTAGAGAAATATAATTAATTGAGCCGAAAACCAATACTACTTGAGATGAATTAAATATTTAATTCAACTTAAGACTTCGAACTGGGTACACACGTCCACTAAAAAGCAATGCGAAATATTTACTTTGACCAGCAAATTTATTTAAAAAAAATATAATAAACTTAAAAAAGATGTGCAACTTGTTACTAAAGAATCAGTGGGAGCATGGTGCAGTATGGAGTGCTTTGAGGTGAGAGGGTGCTAACACTTTCTTGTTTTTGCATTATAAGCAAGTGTCAATGTTCTAAATCTGATCCGGGCGGCAACAGAGAGCCAGTGGAGGGTGTGTATTAGTGAGGTGGTGTGGGAGAATTTAAGAAGGTTGAGTTGCAGTAATCCGGTCTCAAAATGGAAGGTGTGGATGGAAATGGACGAATCCTTCTGACGATGTAACGGAGAAATCGACATGAGCCTGCCAGATTAGGAATGTGAGCGGGAAAAGTGAATGTGAGTGGGAACATTGGCTATGGTTACCCCGAGGTTGCGTGCAGTGAGCAAAAGGAGAGATCATAGTTGAATTGTCTTGGGAGATTGTAAGTTGATTGTCCTGGGATGAAGAGCAGTTCAGTTTAGCTGGGAATTAGCTTCATACATCGATAATGAGATGTCTGTCAAACATCAGATGCTCTGAGCAGAATGCTGAGTGTCTGAAAGGAGAAAAAGAGAACTTTGGCTGTTGAAATCCTGCAAAAAACTAGCACAACTGCAGTAGCATAACATAAATAATCACCATAGTAAATGCACTGTGCAGTGTGTGGCTTCGTGCGTCCTCTGAGTTTTTGTTCCGATTGCTTCCTCACCCCAGCATGCGAGTAGCACACCTCCTGCTTGTGTGACTTTTGGCCGCATCTCAAATCTCAACCAGATGTCATGTGAACTTTTCCGTGAAGCTTTGGGGAAATATGCTGTAAATATATCTATTTATATAACAGTTAGTTCCGACTGAGTAATCTGATTGGAAAAGTGGCTTGCCACAAGTGGGTGATGTAGAGCATAACAGCGCTGGGACTTTATCTCTTATCTGTCACTCCGCATCACAGGTGTTCGAACAATCATTAATTAAATCCAGTAACGGAAGCACTTTCAACAAGAAAACACATCTGATCTTAATCAACAATAAATAAAAAAAAAATAATAATATTGATAATAATATAGAAATATCACACTCAGGGTTGTGCTGTTGTACTGATTATTATGGCTGCGCCCCCATGGTTACCACCGCATCACTACAGTGCTGATATTCAGTACAGCAGCACTCGCTCTCATGTGATATTGCTCAGTTAGAATGCATTATGCTTTCATATTTGATTACATCCAGACATCTTACTCTGTGTGACTTTTGCATGACATCCAGCCATGCCCAGGCTAGAATTTCGCTACAGCCACACATGATGCGTTTTCCCAGACCACCACAAAATGATTGAAACATGCTGCAACGTTCAATAGATCTCCAACAACAGGACTCCTTCAAATGTCAGCTGACTCACAGCAATCCTTTAATACATGTTTCCTTACAAAGCAAGAAGTGAAGAAGTAAAAGTCATTGTTTATTGATCTAAGGGATTAGTATTGATCTGCATACATGCACCGATTCGAGGTTAAACAAACGTTATTTAGAATCTGCCACTTTTAGAGGATTTATAGGAAAACTGAGCTCGACGCTGAACTGACTGACAACACTGTCCTCCAGCCTGACTAAAAGTATTACTGAATTTATGGACCCGCTGATGATATAGTAACAGAAACAACATGGACTGGGTGGGGGAGCTGTGGAGTCAAGCTTGTTTTGTGGGCCATTCATATAATCATCTTTGTCATACCAGATTGCTGTGATATTGCTACAGTTAACATCATTATAGTCATTTTTATCATCATGACCTTGTCTCATGATGGCAAATTTATAATGGCTTAAAAGGTAAAATACAAATGTATACAAAAAGGAGGGTTAGTGATAGATTTAAAGTTAGCAAATGGTGTCAGTTTAGTTTTCATAGAATAAAACTCTGCAGACCAATATTGTATTATTAATATTACAGTCTTTCATAATTTTTATGTTTTTATCCAAATGTTCCTTTGTTTAATTAAGTTATCTGTACAGTATATGTAACATAAGCCACACACCATCTTGGCACAGGTTTTACAACGGACGCAACCGTCCCATTTTATCCGAGCTTGGCTGGGAATCGAACCCGGGCCTTCTCCACATGGCAGACGAGAAACCTACCACTGAGCCACCGATGACGTGTATGTTTTTGATTTATTGATCATAGCATACAGTACTGTGCAAACCCATTGAGCCTTGAGGAATAGTTCTCCAGGCTTCCTGAAGGACTTTTTAGGCTCAGATTTTTGTTTTTGACTTTTATTTTAAATCCAGTCCATCTACTGTACGTGAGAAAGAATTATTATTATTATTTTTAAAGGGCATTGTTGGCTCAATGGTAGGTTTCTTGCCTGCTGTGTGGAAGACCCAGGTTCGATTCCCAGCCAATGCCCAAACCCCAGCCACTGTATGCAATGCCAGTCAAGCCTGGATAAAATGGGATGGTCGAGTCAGGAAGGGAATCTGGTGTAAAACCTATGCCAAGTTGTGTAGATTGGACAGTCTGTTGTGGTGAACCCTTGATGGGATCACCACTAAGAACAACATTATTCTTAAAGAGTTGCTCAAGACTTGTTGCATAGTACTTTATTTCAGAACGGTAGTGTAGTGGTTAGTTCTGTGGCCTTGGACCCCCAGGATGAAGGGATCAGGTTCCACATTTGGTCTGAGTGTTTGGAGATTACATGTGTTCCCCATGCTTGGCGGGTTTCCTCTGTTTACCCCAGTTTCCTCCCACAGTCCAAAGACATGCAGATTTGGCATTTCCAAATTGCTGTTGTGTGGGAGTGTGTGCATGCTTGTGCCCTGCAATGGACTGGCACCCTTCCAGGGTGTACCCCGCCAAGTACCCTGGGCTCTAGGTCGCAGGCTTCCCACAACCCTCTATCCTCTATAGAGAATGAGTAAATAATTGTGTTCAGAACATTTTTACATCCTGTACTATACATCCATCAATCACCAACATTTTTGAACTTCCCTTGTTTTATCATTCTAAATAGGAATATGATTGAACAGATTAAAATTCATTAGCGTGGAATCATCTTGATGCTTAGATTTATGGTCCTGAACCTAGACCACAAATGATGGAATAAAATATGGATCTTGATATTGTTGTAACGAAAGATGATGATTTCCATGTGTCATGATTTATAGGGTTTATAAAAGAAATTGATGTGTATTTCAGGAAACAAGCCTTTAACGCATGTGAGATAGGCTCCAGATAGACCAAGGTAAAATGTTCATTGAAGAAGCATAAATGAATATAAAACAGACTGGAATCTGGAACTGATACGATGAAAGTTGGATCAAAATAGGAGTAATGGTTCCAGCTTTTTGTGCAAATTAATTGTCTTCAGTAAAGGACCAGTGCGTTTTAATGTGCGTGTCTGTGTTTTAAGGCATTGGAGACAACTTAACGTGTCCATGTGTTATGTGGAAGCAGATGAAAGTGGAGTTGTTTATGAACATGTATGTAGTTGGCCTTTTTTTTTTAGTAGACTCAAATAAATCTCAAAGGCAGGAAAGAAGAACATGTAAAGGGCCAATTTGGCAAATGCGTTAACCTCAAGTGCCAGTACTCGGCTAGCCGCAACATTGAAGTGTGTTAATACAGCAGCGGCTAGTCAGTCTACACCTTTTTGTAGACAAGTTTGAGAAACGTTTTAATGCATCCTTGTAGGTTTTTTTCCCCTTTACATTTTATTACAAATGATACAGCATTCCAATAAAATTTTTATTTTACCCAGATTTACTCCAAGGGTACATTCTACAAGATGTAAACATGAATGATGGTAAGGTTCATGATATGTCTGTGCATTTGTTCTCTAAATATCTTTCTTTATTACCTTCTCAATTTGTCTTATTATTGTCCAGAGCCATTGATGTTACCCCAGTGATGAACATTGACTAAGATTATTAACTACTAAATTGTTTTACTAACCTCCTGTGACTTTTTTCTGGACACACGCGCTGTAAATAAAGTAGATGTAGTCATGAGTTGAACCGTTCACTACTGTTTGTCATTTTTTATTGTTACCCCTTAAAACCCAAAGCATTTTTAGGCTTTTTTTTTTTTTTTGCATTACTATGTTTTAATAAAATCAAATATTGGTTAGGACTGGGCAGTATACAGTATATTTTATATCCCTTTTTTCAGCACAACATATTCAATACCATTAAATAAATATGACAAAGAAAAAAAGTCACTAGGGCAACACAATGCCATAAACACATATGATCACATGTTTATGGTTGTTTATAGTTGTTTTTATGACAGTAATAATAATTCCTTTGTCTCTGGGGTCAGATACTTTTTGGTTTCATCCTGAAGCTTAAGATTGATTGTGCCAACACCTATTCCTACTCTAAATATCAGGAGGAATATCATGTTCTCCTTGTGCTTGGTGGGTTTCCTTTGGGTACTCTGGTTTCCTCCCACAGTCCAAAGATATGCAGAGTGAGCTAACTGGCATTTCCAAATTGCCCATAGTGTGTACCCTTGTGTCCTGCTATGGATTGGCACCTCATCCAAGGTGTACCCACCCGCGTACACTGGGATGAGCTCCAGGCCTCCCACAACCCTATACAGAATATTTTTTGGGGTAACTGTTGTTGTATTAAATGCATTTTATATACAAGTGGTGTTTAAGTCAAATCGGCACTTGTGATGAAATTTCTTGTGAATGAAGACATAAAACCGATTGACATTTACAGAAACACTGTTTTCTGATGAGACTCTTAGCCTCAGTAAATCATTTGAATAACGCGAACACCATGCATAACATTCCCGGCCGAGGTGGCTCGTAGCGCACTGCATTAGTTCCTGTGAACATTCAGCGGGTGGAACGCCTGATCCTTGAAAATCCATGGATAACTTTACGGGAACTTGTGGAAGAGATGCATCTGTCCTTTTGAACTGTACACACAATCACTCATGAACATCACTTGTCCATTACAGAAACTTGACTCAAAGTTATTGCCACATCCAATGAACAGTTGTGAACAGCGATGTCTAGACATACAGAGGGGCCGGAAAAAAATTGGTCATGCTTGTTAAAGATGAAAAATATATGCCTCTCTTCTGGCAGTCATATGCTACACTTAATACTTTATA
>QMIH01000128.1:80363-93912 GCA_003987875.1 Clarias batrachus
TGTGTGTGTGTGTGTGTGTGTGTGTGTGTGCTTGTGCCCTGTGATGGATTGGCACCTTAACCAAAGTATACCCCGCCTTGTTCCCCTGGGATCGGCCCCAGGCCCCACACGACCCTGTCCAGATTAAGCTGTATAGAGAATGAGTGAAGAAGTGAATGGGATTAAAAAACTCATCCTGACTAGAATTGCAGATTATTTTATGCACTATTTCTAGTTTAATACTGCACCTAGCTTTAGTGCTGCTTATCTTTTTAATTTTCCCTGTGGGCATGCAGACTAGCCTTCATATTCTCATATTCGAGCTCAGGACTCCACCAATACGACAGTATCGCAATACCTAGGTGCCTATTCAATTTGTGGAAATTTATTTTAGTTCAATTTATTTCAAGTTTAGGAATATCGTGATCCGATATTTTCCTACAATTCTAAAGAAACTTAGCAAATGATTTGCTCCTACCACACAGGATGCCGTGTTTTGTGCGTACTTTAAAGCTCACCGTCTGTAGGACTACAGAGGAACTGCAACATTTTACCACCACACAAGCTGTATGTAAATAAAAAAAAAATTCTAAAAAGAATTGTGATACATACAGTACATAGCTGAATCCATTTTCCCCCATCTCTAGAAATGATTTCTCAAGATGCCCAGAGTGTTAAGGTTTTCACAGCGTTAATGGGTACTGAAGGTGTCCCCAGTAGGTCTCTAGTTCTGAAGAGACCCGGCAGTTCTACTGTACCTCTACCCGAGTTATGTTCATTTTTACATTTAGTTTTTTGGTGGTCTGCTTTTCTCAGGTAGCCAGAGTGACCGTGAATGCGGTAGATTAGCTACAACCTGAATAGTTGTAATATCTACCTTTACTTAAATCAACAGTGAATTGTGAATTGTGCCTTTGTTAGTCACATATACATTACTGCACAGTGAAATTCATTGCTCTTTACATATCCCAGCTTCTTGTTAGCAGGCGTCAGCCGTTATACGGTGCCCTGAATCAGTCAGGGTTAGGGGCCTTGCTCAAGGACCCAACAGCGGCAACCTGACAGAACTGGGGGTCAAACCGCGACCTTCCGATCAGTAACTAGGCGCTTTAATACACTGAGCCGCATAGGCACATCCTGCCAGAAGAAGCCTGATTGGAACCCATGCCTTCATTTGGAATCCAGAACTTGAGTCTGATTAGACAGCCCTGATTCGATTGTCTATCAAATCTTAACAAAACCCATTCACCGTTGGATTGATTTTGCCAGTTTAGCCGTTTCATGCTTCTTCTTTTTCTTTTTCCTTAAAGGCACAGTGACCCACATAGCATTTATACGTGTCTAGATTTAGAAAAATTCTAAAACATGAAAGGTAAATATTTATTCCCCCCTAAAAAGTGTGTCTTTAGGTGTACTAAAATTAAACAGAGGTCTGGATATATTTTAAGATCTTTTTTTTTTCAAGAATCATTGCTCAAGATGAAGGATATACACAGACACACGCACACACACAGGAAGGGAATTGTATGCGTCATGTCGGTTGCGCTTGTTTTTGTCTGAGCAGGGCGGGGTATACAGGGTGAAAAATCACTCCCGGGGTTCATATCAAGTCCAGCGGGACATAAATAAACCCTGGAAATGTTAATTCAGTTGCTTTAATTAAGAGTTAATTCACGAATAAGCGCCTCAAATCAATGCCGTTGGAGTTCACAATCTGGCACGCTGATATTTCACCAGTTTTGTGTACCATTAAAACAGTCCTGTTGGGTGTCTGTAAAAGTCAAAGGCCTGTTAATGGTTTCTTCGCAAATGCTGTTTACTTAAACAGCAGTGAGCTGTAACAGCATCGCGAACGGCCGCTTTAATCTGTTGAATAGCGTTATCCATCAAGCGTTCTTTTGTGTTCAGACATATAAGTTGATCATTCACCAGCGGGCATTTCGGTGGAGTGTTGCTTAAAAGAATCGGCAGAACGACTTTTTTTTTTTCTTCTCGTTTCTTTCTCTAAAATGTCAAACTTTCTTTTAAGCATGATGCGCAGAAAGCCTGATTTCATGGGGTTTGATGTTCAGAAAAGACTAATTCCTGAGTTGCAAAGCAGTGCTCGGAAGCATGAAATGCTAAGATGAAATGGCAACGACACATCGATATCCGCATTATAGGCTGCCATGAAGTGCTTCGAATGCTCCCCAAAGCTTTGCTTAGAAGTAAAATTTCAATGACATTTCCAAACGTACACAACTGCACCCTTTTCCTAATCTCGGGCTATAGCGCGGCTTCGGGCCAACAACTGTTCCGCTGCATATTCGCTGAACTCTCTGAAGGATGTTTCCAAATCTGCTGATGCGCACCGTGATAACTTGTAATAAGTGCAAATTTCCCCCATTTGAATAATTGTTTGAGAACCTCTGTTGCAGCGACGGCTCGCTACGAGCTGTGAGTGGATTTTAAGGTCTTTCGTCTCCACTTATCCTGAAATGCATTAAATTCGCGCTATGTCTCTGAATGCTAATGAAGCTCCTGGCCACGACTTTTTCTTCTAAACAATCTCTTCAATCGCCGCTCAGCATCTCATTTGCGGTATAGTCACATATTTTTAAAGACCTTTCGTCCCATTTGATGAAATGGCCTTTTTTGCCGTTTCAGGTGTCCAGGCTGAAATCCTATATCACACATCAGGTTGCAGTCATGAGTCAGTCATTTATAGTACACTTATACTGTAAGCCTACTGATTTGACCGAGCAGATTAAATATTTGTATGTCTGTGTGTATGCCACAACCTTTTAGGTATAAAGTTACAAGACACTGGTAGATAAAGATGGTGTCCCGTGTATTGGATGGCATTAGTCAGCAACTTTCGGGTTGTGTATGCTATGGCATTGGCTTTAAAGGGACCGTCACTGCTGCCGTCACTGCTGAGAAATGTGACATCACAGGTTTTCTTTTAGCTTTTTTTGTCCCGGATGTACCGTAGGGTTATAAATGCTCTAATAAATTATGTTGAAAAAATGGTCAAACTATGTATTATGAGTGGCACGGTGGCTTCGTGGTTAGCACCGTTGCCTTGACCCACCATGGTCCTTGTTCAATTCCCGGCTTCCGGGTTTCCTCCAGGTACTCCAGTTTCCTCCCACAGTCCAAAGGCATGCATATTAGGCTAACTGGCGTTCCCAAATTGCCCGTAGTGTGTGAATGAGCATGTGTGAAGAGTTTGTATATGTGTGTGTTCCCTGTGATGGATTGGCACCCTGTCCAGGGTGTACCCTGCCTTGTACCCTAAGTCTCCGGGGCCTCATGACACTGTATACATTATAAAGTGGGGTATATACTGTACAGTACAATGAGTGAGTGAGTGTTAGCTAATCATTATTTAATGGTTAACACTGTAGCCTCACATGTCCAGGGTCGAGGGTTCGAATCCTGCCTTGGGTCTGTGTGTTTGGAGTTTGCATGTTCTCCCTGTGCTTGGTGAGTCACCTCCAGGTACTCCGGGTTTCCTTATGGGCAGTTCCCAAATTGCCTGTTTAATTGTGTGCCCTGGGACAGATTGGCACCCTGTCCAGGGTGTACCTTTCTTTATGCCCAAAATCTCCTGGGCTGGGCCCCAGACATTCCACAATCCAAGCTTCAATATCAGACCACTTGCTCATGCCCTGGTATCTAACGTTATCTCTGCTCATAAATATTGCAATCAACTATGAAGAATTGTGGATAAATCAGGAAGTCTTAATGCCTGATAAAAATATTGTTCTGAGTTGAGATGAGAGCCACCACGTCTGTTTCCATCGCAATGGCCCTCGGATCAACCGATTCCCAAAGCATTATCACTACGACTTCGACTTTGAACCCTTAGACTCGTCTCACTGTAGGATTCGCTGCGACCCAGCCGTGGCCCTGTTGCCCCAGACAGTAGAGGTGTGACTCCTAAGATTTCAGCTTGGTAAAGTAGAAAAGCCGGGTTTCTAAGCTGACAGTAATCCTCCATTCTTCACCAAAGCAAAACTGTGCTTCATTATTTTTCTACTCCATCTCACATTTCACGGCTAAAAAGAGCTTTAGAGGGAGAAAGAACAGGATCCCCCCACCACCACCACCACCACCACCAATACTACCAATGCATCCTCCGATACACAAGTAGAATCCTTAAATCAGTGAACATCCAGTATATCCAGTCCTATATCAAGATGACACCTACATAACCTTTTCATGACAGCTAATTACAACCTACATAGTCATTTACTATATATATATATAGGTTTATTTTAACAACCATCAGATTTGATAGCAAGTTGGCATAATGTCCAAAACCATATTATGGACACAAATGTTATGTTTTGTTAGCATTTACATTTAGGCATTTGGAAGATGCCCTTATCCAGAGTGGCTTACATTATCTCATTTTACATCTGAGCAGTTGAGGGTTAAGGGCCTTGCTCAAGGGCCCAACAGGAACAACTTGGTGGTTGTGGGATTTGAACTTGGGCTAACTTGGCTACCCCTGACCTCTGTTAGCATGATTAGCAGAGGAGGGAGGTACAGGAACTGATTACATTTACTTTGTTACTGTACTTACATACATCACGTATTTGTACAATGTGTAGGTTTACAAAAGGATACTTTTTATTCTTACTCTACTAATACTGTAAGTGCAGCAACTATCTGTACTTTTACTTAACTACGTTTCTGCATGGTGTTACCTACAGTATGTACCTTTAATAAATTGGTGAGTACTGCTGTACTTTTACTTAGGTACACAAGTAAATTAAAGACCGCTACTTTTACTTGAGTAATATTTGCCCTATAGAATTTCTACTATAGTACAGGATTCTTTGCCACCCCCCCCCCCCTTTGTAGTACATAACAGCTACAGTGCCATAAAAAGACACTGACATATACTTAGACTTACTTCACCAGTAATTAGCTGTCATCATGTCGTAAAGCTGATATAATTGTTACGTCAGATATGATAAAAAAGCTTTATGGAACATTTATATAGACATAATAAATTTCTATACTGTATATTTAATAATAACACAAAATCAGGTGTCATTGAGATAGTAATTGTCCATTTTGAGGTCAGGTTAATGTAAGTGATATAGTGATCTTACTGTAACATAACTTAAGTTTATTAACTTTGCAAAATAAGAATTTTGTCATTATGAACTTTTTGTCATTAATCTCATGACAGTTCATATCTTTTTGAATAAGCCTTTAAAAACTCATGAAGTGCTTATATGGCACACATGCTGTTTATTTATGTTTATTGTTATGTTGCTGTCTTAGTGTTTAGATGGTATTGATTAATTTTCTGTAACAGTGTCTCGGACAGTAGTACTTAAGATTCCAGGCTTATGTTCTAATATGTTGCCGTTTCTATACAACCAGCTTATACAGTACTTGTACTGTACTTACTGTATATAGAAGAAGCTTTAAACAATTCAAAAGTTTGACATTCTTCAATGTTAAATGTAACTCGTTAATTTTTTTGTAAACTATTAATTTAAAAATGAATAAAAAATGTAAACCAGTTTTAAGAACAAGGGGTGTTCAAGTCAATCAGGGACTTGTGATGAAATTTCTTGTGATTTTGAATGGTGCAGATATTTTAAGGCAGGTTGTTTCCTTGAACATTAAGCAAGTGGAACTACTGTCCCTTGTCCTTAAAATCTATGAATAACTTTGTCGCCCACTTCCACTATCTGTGGGCACATTACAGGGACTCGGCTGGGTGTTATTAGGACATCCAGTCATACGGTCCTGACATCACTCCAAGCCATTCCCCCATATATTGGCTATAAGGAGTTCCTGGGAGGCCAGCGTTTTACTTGTGAAGCAGGCAGTCCAATCATGGATCAGATGCACTCCGAAAACGTTCTACATTGATGGAATCCAAGCACTAGTGAAACGCTGGCATGAGTGCATTAGTGTAGCAGGGGATTATATAGAGAAATGTAATGTAGTACTGTAACTCAAAAGTCCTAGATTGAATTAGACGCCCCATCTTTAGTTCCAGGTTTTAGGGAGCTACTCTCGGGTTGTTGTTGTTGTGTTTTTTTTTTCTTTCTACAAGCTTTATTAAAGAATAAAAGAATATTTGGGAAAAGTAAAGGAAAGAAAAGTAAGCAAACTCACCACTGTACTATTTTATTTTATTATAAGGCATAGACTACTGTGTATACACCTAGATAATACAGTAGAGGTGAAATGATTGTGCTTGCTTGTGGGCTCTCTAGTATAAAGACCTATAGTTAGCCATTCATGTTTCTTTTCTTTATGGACTGACGTGCTTAAAAGCTTGTGCTGACTCTTTTTCATCTGCTGAATCCAGTCAGAGATACTGGATACAGTAGGCTATTGATTCGGAGAAGGATCCTGTCTGTAAAGCACAGACTCGGAATGTGTTCTCAGTCAGTCACGAAGATTATTTGTGAGCAAAAGGTGTTCTGAAGCTTTGTGCTGGCAAGAATTTCCATCAAGAGCTACAAATGTGCAACGAAAAAACACATACAAGGTGAATGAGATGAGGATTAAAAAGAATATTTCTCCTTCATGTGTTTTTGATTTTTTTCTTTTTTTTTTTTACATGCCTTTTTTTTTTTTGAGTTGAAAGTGAAACCAAAGGGAATACGTCCTATTTGTTCTCCAACCTTTTCCGTCTTTAGAAAGCCTACATCCGTGCTTGATTGTTTAGAGGTATAATATTCGGTTCTGCCCACCGGGCTTTTGAAATCTCAGAACTTTTTATAGTACATGACATTTCTCGCTTGCGATGTGTTGTCTTGTTGACATAGCGACGCACAGTCGATGCTCAGGCATTGCACGATCTATCACCTGGAGGGAACCCTGTCAAAGAGTGTCTGATCCCCAGGTCCCTGTGTCACGTGAAAATAAACACAAGAACAGAAAAATATTTAAAAAAAAGAACAAACCTCCGTGAACATTTTCCAGCACATTTGTTACACGTGATCCGTTTTATGAAGTGTGGGTCGAGCTGGAACAGGTCTCATAATGTGGCATTAACTTTGACATCTTGTGTTATGAGATGCTTTGCTGCTCATCACATATCACGTATGGAGTGGCTGTTTGACTTACCATGGCCGTACTGTCAGTGCTGCCGTTCTTCTCCGACCATGAATCATTTGAACTTGACTCAAAGTTTGACATGTTACCTAGAAATGATGAAATGCATTTCTGCTTAGAGTGATTATTTAAAGTATAGGCTTCTTGTCAGCTTGAACCAGTATGGCTGTTAAATCCTTATTTAGTTCTTTCATTGTCCTCAGGATAATGTTGGCTTTTCATGTGTGTGTGTGTGTGTGTGTGTGTAAAGTATATGGATTTATATTTACTTTGTAGGCCAATATATCACAGATTCCCCTAGGGTATATGGTGTACGTCAACTGTGCAGTATATAAATGCTATAACTGTCTTTATCTACACTGTTACACGGTATAAACCTTACTGGAATCATTTGAGATAAAAAAAAAACTGTTATATTCTTTATAGACCATATTATAACATCTCCTACTGTATAGATACCCAATAATTCCCCATAGTGACCGGGGGTCATACCACAGTCATACAAAATGGGAATAAATCCAATATTCACCATTGGGCTCCATAGTCCCTAGTTGGACTACAGAGATTTCTAGATGGATGGATGGAATTCCCCATAGATTCCCCAAATATACATCCATTCAAGGTCTTAAAGCTTCCTCAAAGTGTATGTGTTCCTTTTTTATATGTTAAAACTTTATTTAATTCCTTTTCCAAATGTGCTGTTTCAGTGTCAATATAAATGAGCTACTGCTTAGCCACGCCCACCACATACAATAACAGCAGAGCCTGTGGAGGGCTTCTACTTACTGTACAGTATATGAGGTCACAATAGGGGAAACGTCTAATGTGAGACAGTAATTCATGATTATGAGTCAGTAAGTCATAATTATGAGAAAAAAAACCTTTATGAGATAATAAGTTGTAATTAGACCCATCCATCCATTCATCAATGATTCCATTCATCTAGCAACCTCTGTAGTCCAAGTAGGGACTGTGGAGGACGGTAGTGACCATTGCATTTATTCCCTTTTTTTTCCCCCCACAACCGTGGTAGGACCTCCGGTCAACATTCACACACCAAATACTGTATCGTAGTCCGCACGTCTTTAAACTATGGAAGGAAACCCACCAAGCACGGGGAGAACATGCAAACTTCATGCACACAAACCCCGAGGCAGGAATTGAACCCGGACCCTGGAGGTGTAAGGCGCCAGCGCTAACCACTAAGCCACTGTGCTGCCTATAATTAGATAATAAGTCATAATTATCTACAGTTGGCGGTAATGCATCTTAGTGCATGCCAACCGCTGTTAAACTGTGCAACAATAAAAATTTTAAAAAAGCACAAAAAGCACAATGTTTTTTTGTTTGGACATGCACATTGGGGACACATTTGGAAGGCTAATAATGTTGTCTAAATTAAATTGCGCACAATAATTTTATGGTAAAAATTTCTTACATCCGCTGTTGATATCACTTTAGTTGCCGTCATTGACCTTACTGCTGTATTTAATAAGCAGGCTTGATTATAATATAATTATATAAACACACATTCTTGGCAGGAACAATCAACCGTGTTCAGGCATATTCATTGTGGAAAGAAAACAAATGCTGTTCATTTATCTTTATTTAATATTCTAGCTTTGAGATAATGACACTGGATGAATGACAGGCTAAACTACAAAGTGTTGAAGCAAATGACCTTAAATTCATGAGTTACATTGTTTTGCATGTGTGCTCATGTATTGGGACGTCCATGGTTAACATTCAATATTTAATTTTTTTTTTAAAGGAAGTTATGTTTCCAGGTGTATCATGATTATACTCGGTCGGGTTTTGGGACTTAGCATTAGGACACAGTGTAGGGCCGAGTCTATGATTGTATTGCCGGAGACAGAATGTTAATAAGCACTAGATCTACACTGCGCTTCATCACATGAAGTGTGAAATGAAAGGGTGAAATCGTTATCCAATCAGCCAATCATGCAGCAGCACCTTGAATGGTGGTTTGGGTATTTCAGAAACTGCATGCTCTGAGATTTGAATATCGATCCCGCCATTCGGAAGTGTCGTGACTGATTGCTGCGGTTCAGCTTGCGCTTTCGAAGTGGTAGACCTTATTGCTTTGATGCTTATTAGGTGGTTGATAATTATTCGCATTCTATGGTATTTGCAGAATGACTTACATTTATCTCATTACACATATGAGCAGTTGAGGGGTAAGGGCCTTGATCAAGAGCCCAACAGTGGCAGCTTGGTGGAGTTGGGATTTGAACCCAATGCTTTAACCTTAGTCCCTCTGATCAGCAGCTTGTGCACCGCCACTGCTGGGTCTAAACTGTTGGGCAAGACCCTTAACCATACGCCCCACACAAGGCAGACACTCCATGCAGTTCCAGTCCCAAGACTGGTTAGAAAGTGGGAGGGTAAGTGTATCTGGCATAAAACTTCATGATGATCCAATATTTATACCCAAAATGGTCAACGCACCTTGGTAACAACCTACCATTTACCTCCTGTAATCCTTACAAAGTTTTTGTTTTCCTTGACAAAAGCAAGACTAATAAGTTGGAGTATTATGTTCAATGTCCGGTATAGCACATATAACCAGTGAGCAGTGGTTCATGCACAGAAGGATGCCCAGACTGTTTGAGCTGACAGGAAGGTTAGCGGAATGAAATTATCTACATCTTATACCCATGGGAAAGAGAACTGAATCTCAGCAAGTGCATTATATACAGTATACCCGTTAGGAGGACGGAATACAACAGCAGAAAACCATGCCAGTCCGATTAGCCAATGACACGAACCTGAGTCAGTTGAGGACTGAGAAAACCATCGCCTTGTCAATGTCATCTAACAATGACATTAAACTTTCAAAGTTTATGGACTCATGATCCTATCCATTAGTCAGGGGAAATAAATCTCACAGATGATTGGAACTGTGTCCTTTAAAGAGGAAGTGGGCTGCACGTCTGCTTCTCATCATCCATGCTAATTAGGCTTTTAGCTCCCGCGGTGCATCACACAGCGCACCACAGTCGGTCCAAACTCCCAAACCGCCACAGAGGGCTCGAAAGGCTACAGCGTCTCTGTGTTTGGCAAGGGGCATGAACTCGGCTAACACAGTCAGTCTGCTTGTCTCTTCCCCTCTCTATCATGTACAGTACGCACACCCTAGGGATGAGTTTTGAATCTAACATGACCTCAAGGTCTAAAATGATACGAATTGTAAAGAGAATTGTGTTGAAAACAAGGTTGTGGGTGCAGCTTCTGGTTTATTAACCTTTTCAGCAGAGTAAAGGCTTTCCTGCAGCATGAGTAAGTGCGGGAATGACTGTTGATGATCTGTCAGGGGTCATCGCAGTGGACCGCCCGATCCCTTGGCACAGGTTTTATGCCCGGACACCATTCCTGATGCAACACTCCCATTTTATCCGGGCTTGGGACCGGCACTGCATCCAGTGTCTGGGAATTGAACCCCCGGCTTTCCAACCTTACCACTGAGTCACCAATACCCCAATATCTAACCTGGATATTCAGTTGAGGATGTTCAGTTAAAGGAAATTAATCGCAATAGGAGTGGTTAATTTCTCATCGGGACGTGTCGGAGCATCCTCATTGTTGATTATTTTCCTCTGACAGCACAAGCCATAGAGTTAAAATGAAGCAAAGTGACTGTGTATGTGAAGAGAGACAGCGGTACAGAGAGTGTGTGTTTGTTTAACAGAAAGATGTCCAGTCTGCCTGTCTGGGACTCTATAAATACCGAATGCATTTCTCTTTTTTTTCTTCTTCCTATCCTTTTCCTTATCATGCTATACCCAGTTCTCTCTCTCTCTCTCTCTCTCTCTCTCTCTCTCTCTCTCTTTCGCACTTTCGCACACACACATACACTGTCTGTCTATCTCTGGTCCTCTGTCCTGCCCTTTCCTGCTTCTGGCATTCTCAATCTCTTCTGCTCAATCTCACAAACATGCTGCAAATGTACCATGGAAAGGTGGGCCGGTGAACCTTTTGGATGACTATCGATTTGTGCTTTGCTTCTCTCTCTCTCTCTCTCTCTCTCTCTCTCTCTCTCTCTCTCATATTTTCTGGATGTTCCTTTACTGTTCTCTCTACAGAGACACTGTAATCAAATTTTTTTTCTCTCCCTCTCTTTCATCCGTCCACACATTCTCAGTGTTCTCAATATATCAGTATATGTTGTGCCTCTCATTGCTCTCGTTTCTTAAATAAGCTTTACTGTTGCATTTCTTTATACTTTTAAATCTTGGACTAATTCTCTCCATCTCTCTCTCTCTCTCTCTCTCTTATATGATAATGTGCAGCTGTGAACTATATTCGACCTGCTTTTTCTCACTTGCGGAAATTATCATAAAAACCCACTTTGGGCTCGGGAAGCTGAATAGCGTGGTGCAGTTGAAGACGTAAAAAGAGACACTAATTCAGATTTAGGAAAGTGGAGGATAGAAGAGGGATTCAGGGGGAAAATCCATTAGAGCGGCGTGATATGGAGAAAACATGGTTCTTTAAAAGTTTTTTGCAGATAGTCGAGAGTGCAAATCTTCTTAAAGGACTTGGACTTCTGAACTCTGGTACGTTTTTTTATTATTATTTTTTTTTTTAGGTCTTTATGTTTAAGCGACAAGCCAAAAATTGGGTTCTGAATCTGTTGATCACTGAATGGTTGATGTGAGCAATGATGATCAGTGTTTCCTAATGGGAAAAACTGTGATTTGAGATTTGGTAATGATAGTGGTTAGTCATTGGCCACTGGGAACAGTAATAGTCATGGAGGACAATGATGATCAGTGAGTGGTGATTGGGAACAACTGTGGTTAGTGATTGGCCATTGGGAACAAGGGTGATTAGTAATTTTCATAGAGAAAAATGATGATCAGTGATTGGTTTCTGGGAACAATTGTGGTCAGTTGCTAAAATACTGTCCGCCATATTTAAAAGTACTGCTGATTTGCTAGCATGAAGACATATAATTGAAGCAATAATTGTGATCAGTGATTGGTCATGGAGAACAGTTATGTGGTCAGTCATTGGGAACAACTGTGTCATTGGGAAAAGTGATGATCAGTGATGATGAACAATGGTCATCAGTGGTGACTGGACATTGGAAACAGGGATGATCAGTGATTGGATACTGCAAGGAAGTGTGTCAGTGATTGGTCATTGGGAACAGTGGTGATTAGTGATGATTGGATATTAGAAACAAGGGTGATCAGAGTCATGGAGGACAATTATGATTAGAGATTGGACATTGGGAACAGTAGTTGTCATGGAGAACAACGATGATCAGTGACTGGTGATTGGGAACAATTGTGATTACTGATTGGACATTGGGAACAAGGGTGATTAGTGATTGTCGTGGAGAACGGTAGTGATCAATGATTAGTCTTGGGAAACAATTGTGATCAAGTGATTTGACATTGGGAACAATTGTGCTCAGTTGCTGAAAAAACGTCCACCATGTTTAAAAGTACTGAGTTGCTAGCATGAAAATGTATAAATGAAGCAACACAGTGATTAGAGATTGGTCATATAGAAGAGTGGTGCTCAGTGATTGTCATGGAGAACATTTATGTAGTTCGGGAACAATTGTGATTAGTGATTGTTTATATGGAACAAGGGTGATCAGTAATTGGCTACTGGGGACAATTGTGACAGTGATTGGTCATTGGGAACAGTGGTGATCAGTGATGATTGGACATTTGAAACAAGGGTAATCATTGTCTTGGAAAACAATCGTGATTAGTAATTGGGAACAGTGATCAACATGCACAACTGTGGTGATCAGTGATTGGATACTGGGAACACTTGTGGCAGTGATTGGTCATTGGGAACAAGGGTGATCAGTCATTGGGTACGATGGGGATCAGTGATTGGGAACACTGGTGATCAGTGATGATTGGACATTGGGAACAGTGATTGCCATGCACAACAATGTTGGTCAGTGACTGGTGATTGGGAACAACTGTGATTAGTGATTGTTCATATGGAACAATGGTGTCAATGCTTGTTCTTCCCTCTTCGGGATCTGTCTGCATGAGCTTTGCATCATCCCTGTGTGTGTGGTGTGTGTTCCTCCTGGTACTCCAGTTTCCTCTCACAGTCCAAAGGCATGCAGATTAGGGTAATTGACGTTCCGGAGCATGTGTGAATGTGTGTGTGAGCCCTGTGATGGACTGGCACCTTGTCCAGGGTGTACCCTGCCTCGTGCCAGTGATGATCAGTAAGTGGTGGTTGGGACAGTGGGGTCAGTTATTGCTCATTTGGAACATGGGTGATCAGCAATTTGTCATTGGGAAGAATGGTGATCAGTGACTGCTCATTTCAAACAATCCAGATCATAATAATTGTTTATATACAGTAGACCAATGATGATCAGTGATTGGTCAAGGAGAACCATGGTGATCAGTGATTGGTCAAGGAGAACCATGGTGATCAGTGATTGGTCAAGGAGAACCATGGTGATCAGTGATTGGTCAAGGAGAAC
>QMIH01000128.1:94264-114294 GCA_003987875.1 Clarias batrachus
GAGAACCATGTTGATCAGTGATTGGTCAAGGAGAACCATGGTGATCAGTGATTGGTCAAGGAGAACAATGGTGGTCAGTTGCCCAAAACTGTCCACTATGATAGAAAAGTATGGATGAAGCAGAAAGTAGAAATGAAGCAACATAGTTACACTGACTTGCATCAGTAATAGTCCTGTTTAAAATATTCAAAATTTGTGACACACCAACACCAATTGGATTTAACTGTAAGTACAGTATATGTCATAAATGTACCCAGCGTAACCTTTAACAGTATTCGTCTACTTAGCTGTAACCTCTAATTTAGGTCTGGTGCAGTGTGCAAGTGTCACATGATGTCAATATGAACACACCTGTTCCTGCAAGACACAAGGCCTAGAGGAGAGAGAGAACAGCGTGTTCATCCTTATGCAAGTCACTGTTTATGCCTATTAAATATTAATGATGAATAGATAGGAATCGGTCTTTGTAGTACTCACGCCTCACCCTCTTTCTCACAGTGCACACTTAGACTCACAGATTTATTCTGTATTCTCAAAAGAGTCTGGATTCATAATTCATGTGTGTGTGTTGTGTGGGTTAGAAGGAAGCAGGACTAGCACAGCAGCGTTTCCTTAACAGCTAAACCTGTTTGCAAGAAAAGTGACTCGTTGATCTTCTGTCAGAAGCAAACATTGTGTGGTGTCTCTCCACCCCCCCCCCCTTTCTTATGAAATTGTATTGTTGCTGATGTTATCATCAACTATTTCCCATAGTGATGACCATTTTTGTCTTTCTTTTGCATTGGTTATTAAAATGCCATGCATCTACTACAAAATGGCATGTGTGTGTGTGCAAGGGAATCCTTTTATATTCTTTGTGCTATTCAGTAATTTCAGCACTATGGTAACGATCGTGCCATGTAGTCTGCACTGAATTATAAGGACTACATGGACTCGTTTTTCATGAAAATGGTGCATACCGGTACATACACAGAAAAACAACAAAATAATAATAATAATAATAAAGCATCAGGCCTGACCCTGAGCAAGGGCTCAGCTATACTGGAATGAATTTATAATTTTATTCATAAAATTAATGTTAAATGGATGATGCTTGTGCATAATTAATAGACTTAACGGGCTCAGGTGCTTTTCAGATGCATTTGTTACTGTATATGTGACAGTTTCATGAGCTCAAATTACTATCATGTGGCTCCATTAAGTTCTATGCTCCTAGTTAACTGTCTGTGTGCATGACAATAGGCTGTGCTGGATCAAGTGCTATTTTAGAAGCGGGCGCTTGTAGAATGACCGCAGAAGCTATATTGTTTGTACTAAAGGGTTGCTATGATGCAAAATTGGCATTTTTATCATTTTTGGTTATTTACATTGATCCCCTGTGTGTGTGTGTGTGTGTGTGTGTGTGTGTGTGTGTGTGTGTGTGAGAGAGAGAGAGTGTATACATAGACAAAATATGTATATTTTGTATAAGGAGGAAAATAATCTCCTTTTTTCCCCCATATTTGTGGATAAATGTGGTTGAACATGCTATTTAAATTTCTCACCTACTATGATGTCATTTCAGGCAAGAAGGAAAAAGTGCATGTGGAAAAGCAAGATGAAAACAAATTAATTTAATATAGTTGCAAGCAGCGATGATCGGGCCCAAGCACCTTGCGCCTTGCACAGCAATATTATACCGGTGATGATGATTTAATAGCCATGATGTCATCGTTCTGATGTCATAGTTCTTGGGTCTACATAGCCCATTCTCTGGCTTACCTCCTGGACACTGGTTTCAGGAAAAAAGGTTTCCTGCGTTCTAATTGGCTAGAATAATCCACGTCCACTAAGCTCATTTGTACTGAAAGATACAAACATTTATTTAAAATTTAAATGGTTAGAAAAATATGGCAGCCACAAAAGCGTGGACTAAACGCACAATCTGAATGGTGTCCAAATAAATAAATAAATAAATAATCGAGCAGCTACTACGGTATGTCTCTGAATGCACATAATTAAATATGTATAATGCATAAATATGAATGTTACATAAATGTTTCGGTTTCCAAGTTATTTAAATAGTGATATAACGTGATAAAACTGCAATGGATGAAGTTTTATGTGCATGAATTGCCATTCATACTGTAACTTTTAAATGACGATTAACCTTATGCGCCGTATAGCTAAATATCTGAATGGGTGCAATTTCTATATCGAACCCTTTAACACAACAGTGAATATTGGAATTATTATTGAATATGGAATACTGGCGGTTTTCTGCAAGGTCATCCCTTTGTCTGATGTGCAGTTTCGCGGCTCATCCTAATGTGTCTTTCCTAACACACACATGTGCGGTGCTAGGGCTTCTTTTAATCAAGTCTGACATGTGACTAAGCCTGAATGAGGTGAATGAGCAAGTGTGTAATTTTTAAAGGTTGGTGTGCAGTCAGTCTCTCTCTCTCTCGCTCTTTCTGTGCGTAATTTATGGACGTCCATGTTAGATGCGAAGATAACGGTCTCATCAGCACTGCTGTAAATCTTATTAGATTTACAGCTTCAGACTTCAGCAGCTGCGATCTCCCACATGTTCCAGGAACGAGGCAGCTGAGGCGAAAAACATCTTTGTCAGCTCATGTGTCCTTCACACGGAAATGATTTCTGGTTATATTCCAAGGCAAGGGCTTAAATTTGAACGATACGTCGTTGTTTGAATGGTACTGTACATTCTTTTCTTTTCCTACACCTTTGCCAGGGTAGTTTGCATTTACTGTAAATGATGCTACACCCTTGGAACACCTTTACGGTGGAAGTAACTTGCATTCCTCTTGGCAGAATCATTCAAGCCCCACCAGGTTGAGAGGGCAGGGTCGGTGCTGTCCCATTTTCAGGTCTCTCCAGAGATGCTCTATTGGATTCAGGTTCAGAGTTGTTCTGAAGGCAATGCTGAGTTTTATTCGCGGTATGCTTTGGGTCGTTGTATTGTTGAATATATAAACTGTTACCCCAGCCGGAGATCTGGGGTAAGCTGTCTCTCAGTCCAGTTGCAGCAAAGCATCTGCATAGGATGATGCTGCTGCCACCGTGCTTGACTGTATGAATGGTTTTAATAAGGAGGGTTTTTTTTTCCCAATCTTTGTTGGTTTCGTTCCTCACATTCCTTCGGAAGTCCTTCTGGGGCTTTTCACCAAACTCCCGGCCAGCTGTCATGTGCCTTTGCTGAATGGCTTTTGTCTGGTCACTCTACCATAGAGGCCTGATTGGTGGAGTGCTGCAGTGATGTTAAGCCTCTGCCATTTCTATAAGGGAACTCATTTATACTGTAGATGCAAATGTCCAAGACGACCTGTCTGACCAAGTCTCTTCATGCCAGATTACTCAGTTTGGCTTTGTCGCCAGATCTGTGAAGACTGCCGGTTGTTCCAAATCCATTTGAGAATGCTGGAGGCCACCATGCTCTTGGACAGTTGCAATGCTGCAAAGGTTTTCTTGGATCCCTCCCCAGACCTGTGTCTTGACTCAATGCTGTCACTCAGACATACCTTACACATAAAGGGATCTGCCTTTTACAATTACGTCTAATAATTATAGAAGGCAGATGAAAATGCTTGATGCTTAAATACATGTCTAATACAATCTGAAAATAAAGAGGCAACAAATAATCATAGTAATTACAAATCATCATCATAAAACATAAACATCAACATCTTCAGGTCTTTCGGAGAAAACCGGAGTACCTGGAGGAAGCCCACCAAGCACGGGGAGAACATGCAAACTCCATGCACACAGAGACGGGAATCGAACCCGGACCCTGGAGGTCTCAATGCATTACAGTGCTTTCATTTTATCATAAAATATAAAGGTCTATTTACTGTACTTTCATGCCTTAGCGCTCAACTCTAAATCCTGATTTCAAGATTTACGCCTTTGAAACAGATGATTCCAGACATCTTAGTCTTGTTTCACATTGCAGCTGTTAAGATTCTTACTGTAGTTTTTTTATTTTATTTTTTATTTTTTCTTTCTCCTTGACCTGAACAAACCAGACATTTTTGCGGAAAGTAAGAATGGACTCGCTGACTCTGTAATGGCTAATTGCAATGTTGCCTGTGGGAGTATTTTATACAATATTGAGGTTATGTACTATGTCTGCTAGTTTGGGGATTTCACTGCTATAGAATGGATTTTTAACTAATTAATGGAATTTAAATAGATGTATGAAAAATGGCCTTTGAAGGTCTAGGTTGGAAGATTTGTCAGATTGCCTTCAAATACAGTGGAACCTCGGATCGCGAGTAACGTTCCGCAAACTGAGCAAAGAGTTTTAATGAATTTTTAATCGAAAACCGAGCAAATATTAGTTTACGAGCGCCGAGTATCATGTATCACGCGTGCGACTCTTATTTTGACACCGAGCGGCAATTGATCACAACTGAGCCAATGATTTTTCTCTTGCGAGAATTATGTAAAGCTGCGTCTTAGTGCTCGTCTCTTATAGTCAACATCTCCCTCTCTCTTCTGTGCGCGCGCGTAATTTGACACTGTGCCCCACACACACCGACACACACACAGACTTTTTACACACACACACTTACTTTGTGTGTGGGTGTGCGCGCGCATAATTTGATTCCGACACACACACACACACACACACACACAGATCTCCCCGACTGCAGACGCGCTTTATTTACACAAAAAACTCGGCTCTGTCGCGATTCTTTTCAAAGGTAAGGTGCTGATTCATTTGTTAATTTTTCTTTTTTTCTTTACAGCAGTGATTCCGTTAGTCTGCTCACGTGAGTATCATTAGAGAGATTTCTTTTTTTCCCATTAAAACAGTGTTTGCATTGTGTATGTTAGTTGTGAAACTTAAAAAGCGATGTATGGGAGGGAGTAGGAATTTTACTGTTTAAGACGAGGCGAGGGGCTAATTCCACACACACACACATGCATACAAATACACGGCGGTTGCGCGCACAAACGGAAACACTTAACTGCCTGGATTTATTTAAACTTTTTTTTAAATGTTAAGTGCAGGTTAATTTGTTTTATTTTTACTTTATATGTTGTATTAATTATTTTTATGTATTTATTGTTTTGGGCTGTAGAACGAAAATTTGAGTTTTCATTATTTCTTATGGGAAAAGTCTATTTGGTTTATGAGTGTTTTTGGAATACGAGCTCGGTTCCGGAACGAATTATGCTCGTAATCCAAGGTTCCACTGTACCTCCAAATGTCTGAATACCAGTTTTTTTTTTATTTTTATATTATTCATATGTTCCAAGTTATTTGACAAAAAAAAAAAAAATCAATAAATGTACCCCTCCCACAAGAAATAGTATTTTAAAAAGTCCAGCAGCTAAAAAAAAAAAGGTGTTTAAACGAGGCACCTTGAGTGCAGGTAAAGCCGCTTCGATTAGCAAGGTCCATAATTCAATAATAAATAATTCTGGTTGCCGAGTTTCTCCGAGTTGACTGCTTTCTAAGCTTCTGGTCCAATTTTAATGAGCCAACTTCAATCCTCTTTTTTTTTTTTCGCTCTTTCCGATTCACCTGAGCTTTTATTTATTTATTTATTTATTTATTTATTATAATATTTTCATTGATTCCTATCCTGGAACTGACCAAATATTTTTTTAAAGATCGTGTATCTCTCCATGTATTTCCCACCTATATGCGATGATCTTACTAAAGCTGGAAATGCCTCTAATGGGAAGCTTCTAGCTCTGGCACCCGAGGCATTCCTGCCAGGAAGCGTTTCACAGACGGACCGAAGAGGGAGAGCTAATTAAAATGCAATAAGGGCACAATTTGTTTTGCTGGCAGGGATATCTGGAGCGATCAGAAGCGAAACGCGCTTAACGCGACACATGCTGATTGAGTTTTCGTTTAAAAAGACTTCACTACTGCAGTCGTAGTTTGTAAATGAGACTCGGAGATATATAGTAATGGCGCATTAGCAGACATGTTGGAAACCATTAAGCGCATTCAGATCCTTTTTATTTACAGTCAAATAAAAGGTTTTTGCTTATTTGTCATTTTTGACTCCATTATTTAAAAAATAGGGATATTCTTGATGGATTTCTTGACCTAGTGACGTTTGTTCAGCTGAGACGAAAGCATGTTTGTTTCTCCTTAGTTCATGTTTGTCTTCTTTCAGCTCCAGCTGTCAGCTAATTTTCAAACCAGATTTTTTTGTTAATATATTAATATATCAAGAGCAAAAAAAAAATGGAATGGTCATGCATTTAACTGATAAAGAAACATCACACTTCTACTGTAACATTCCTTTCCAATTAGTTTTAACACCGTTACGAAATAATTAACAGTTAGTCAATAAGATAAGTGTGCTTAAGATAAATAAATAAATAATAAACCGAGGCTGTTGGAAGTTAATTGATTCACAAAAAAAAAAGAGCAGCTGGTATATATGTCTGTTCATACAGTACATTCATATATAACAGCTGCTCTACCCATTTATCTTAAAATAGAGGAACGGAAAAAGGTCATGTGACCTGACCAGTCGAGGTTGAGCCTATTCCAGAGATGGGCGCGTCAGGTTAAGAAAGGAAGCACATAAAGTGATGCACTAATCATGCATAGTGTCCACTGTACAAGCCTCTGGAGGCGGTGTTATGATCTGGGGTTGCTTCAGTTGGTCAGGTCTAGGCTCAGCAATGTTATTATGAAGTCAGCTGACGACCTGAATATACTAAATGATCAGGTTATCACAGTATATGACCATATATAACATTTCTGTACCTTGACCTGAACTTTTTTTTTTTTGCTGCCTTTTTTTGTGCGCTTTCATGGCGTTATCATTCTATAATCTATAATCTGTCTATAGATAATCAATATAATCTATAATTCAGTGTACTTTCAGTGAAACCCCAATACCAGCTAAAGAAAATGAATGCAATAGCAGGATGCTGCCACCACCATGTTTCACTTATTTGGATGAAAAGCTACCGTATGTGGTTGTTTCACCAAGCATTACTTTAAGATACCTGTATATGCCAAAAAAAAAAAAAAAAAAGTTGTACCATGGTCTTATCAGATCATAATGCATTTCGCCTTCTTGGATGTGTTTCAGTAATGGTCCATAATGGCTCGTAAATGGATTAAACAAATATGACATTTTATAATTCATAGGCTGCGTTGTCATAGTTGTCAAACTGCCGGTGTATAAAGGGACCTCTGGAAAAAAAAACAACAACAACAGTGTGTTAACTTTAATTCTTTGCGTTGGTTCATATCGCAATACCTCATTGTTGATTATTTTCATATAACCGCACACCACCAAGTTATTTACTCCAGTGCAAAGACAGCCAATGCAAAGAATTATGAAAACTAGCCAACATACAGTAGTGTATCCAACCATCTAGGAACCTCTGTAGTCCAATTAGGAACCGTGGAGGCCAATGGTGATTGCCATTGTATTTATTCCTATTTGTCCGACCGTGGTAGAACCTCCAGTCAACATTCACACATTCACGCGTTCGCACACTCCAGGGAATTTGGGAACACCAATTAGTCTAATCTGCATGTCTTTGGACTATGGGAGGAAACCTACCAAGCACGGCGAGAACGTGCAAACTCATTGCTTAACCACTAAGCCGTTGTGCCGCATTGGTCCAAAATCCAAATTCTGACATTTATTCTCTGTTTAAAATGAAAAAACTGACCTTTTATGAAGCAAGTAAAGCCGAGTGGTATTTTAAAGTTATTTTAAAAGAAGTGTAAAAAAGCAGAAGCAGCAATCCCAACAGACCTTTAGTGTCCTTTTGTGTATATTAGTGAAGTGCTTCAAGAGCACATTGTGTCGAAACAGCATGATAACAGACCTACTATGTGTAGGTATTGCAGCGAAAAAAGGCGCATATGTTCAACAATATGTTCATATGCGGGTTGTATAAATAAAAGTGGGACACCGTTTCCCTTCAGAATAAAACTTGCACGAAAGGTTTTTCCTAGCATAAGTGGCCATGCAGAAAGAGAAGAAGTGCTGTTAATAAATGGTAAAACAGCACTTGTTTGAAAGATGTTAATACGTCTACCACAAGGACTAGCAGCTTTAGCATCAGGAATGCACCAGAGACTAATGTGTCTAAATGCTTTTGGCGTTTCTTGTCCTTTTGAGTTTTGCCTGCATCCCCAGCGCCGCCGAATGAAGAATCGATAGACGGATGAATCATTTCCTTTTATGGCGATAGCATTAGTAGTGGCCTTGGTACGGCTTGGGAAATGCAGAGTAATCTGTTGTTGGTTTAAAGCTGGACTCGTCAGGGTTTGTGCTGGAAAGGAGGACCTGGAACGGAATCCTGTCCGTCATGTCCAACACCAACCACCCACTGTAGGGAGATTGTGCCAAGCAGAAGAGCATGTTCTGTGGCAGACTTCTATCACAGAGCTGTTCCACCGACAGACTCAGAAAATCCTTTGTCCCCAGGGACATACGTTGTTTTAACACCTCTTTGCGATGCCAGTGGACGTGGATTGGGATTCTCGGCCGTGACGGTCCCTCTGCTACGACACGTTCTCTGGTAGACATGTACAGTACAGCAGCTCTCTTTCATAACACGATCATATTTATCCAGTGGTCAAGCATCCTAATCTGCATCGGCTTTTATTACCTCAGTCTTGCTCTGGTCACTTTTTGATATAATCTACTGGGATGAAATCAAACTAATCTCTTGGTAATAATAATAATAATAATAAAATATATATTAGTACTATATTTTGTAATAGTTATGCAAACATGATTTCAGAAATGCATGACACACGGGTCAGTTTTGGCTCCAGAATACAGTCTGAATTTATATATCGCCATAGCAACACAGACCACCTTTAACAGCATGGGGCAATTTAACAACTTTACATTGCAAAAGACTAATCGCAGCTTGGTGTGTAGAAAAATGATATGTTGCAGCAAAAAGTAGTCAGTGTATTATATGTTTAAGCAGAACTTTAAAATGCTTTTAAAATGCCTGATCTTGTTCTCGAACCTTAAAAATGTTACATGATCCCGTGACTCCAGGTTGATTTTAAACAAAGAATGGTGTGGGAAGGGGTGGACATATTGTTGTACAGGCAAACGGTACCGTATATGCCTCTGTATGCTTCAAGATGTTTGGAAAGATAGCAAAAATGGAAGCAGGATTAGTTTGTGCATCTTGCATATGAAATTGGATAAATCCACCCATACAGGCCTTGTTTCGTTGCAAAAATGTGATATCTTGTCAAGTGTAAATATATCGAATGTAGTCAAATGATCTATTAAATGATTTCTTAATATGAGATTACAACTGGCGGCACAGTGGCATAGTGATCATCCCTGTCTCATTGCACCTCCAGGGTCTGGGTTCGATTCCCACTTTTTTGTGTGTGCATGTTGTGTACATTTCCTCCGGGTATTCCGGTTTCCTCTCAATTGGTGGGAGTGTGTGCCTTGCAATGTATTGGGACCTCATCCGGGGTGTACCACACCTCATGCCCTGGGATAGGCTCCTGGCCCACCGTGACCCTGTACACTAAAAAGTGGTAGGGATGATAAGTGAAGATTGCAACAAACTAAATATAAGATTATCTTTGCAAATTTTTGTACGGGTAAAAAAAAAAATATATATAATAATTGAAAAATTGGCAGATATTTTTGATTCTCTATAAATTAATGCTTTCAATTAAAATGTTAATTATTCAATTGAACCTAGCAGATCATCTACCAATTAAAAAAAAAAAAAAACGTTGTCTAGAAATAGGCTTATATAATAATAATCGTATAATTGGTTTGTTTTAATCTTAGTAATAATATTACTTAATAAATTTGACTAGATTCAGGACATTTGCATTTGCCAAGCAGAGCTGTGTGATTTAACAGATTTTTCAATTTCATCAATTTTATTGATCGATTCAATTAACAGTCCGTCTTTGATTCAGAATCGATTCACACATTTAAAACTATTTAGTTAAAATGATTCAAATTATATTAAATGCTCTAAAATTGACTGATTCTTTAAAAACATAATACAGAATTTGAACTGAAACTGAAACCACACCCATTTCCCGCTAACGCGAGATTATCACTTCTTCTTCTGCTATTAGGTTTAAAGGCGTTTGGGGAAATACTGCCACCTACTGGACTGGTGTGGCGCAGAAGATCTAAAAAATAATAATTTGTTGCTTTGTCCGCGACATTTCATTGCATTCTAAATAGATTGTGGCTCTGAATGTATAAATGCATGTCAATCATTTTGAGTTGAATTTGAATTAGAAGTTCAGATGTGCAGCACATATTTTATATAAATGCAACACTGCATTAACAATACAAAAATACAAAATGTTATAATCAATTCAAGAAACTTGATTTTTTATTATTATTTTTTAATACACAGAGTTATTCTTCCTGATTTTATACCTACCATTTGGTTTGACTAATTCGCACATAATAGCATGTTTAGGATGCAGAAGATTAAATTGTGTGTGCTAAATGTAGCTAATTGCATAGTCCTGTAGTTTTACACCTTAAGGTAGACACATCTCAAAAAAAACCCACTTGGTGTACCTGTAGCATTATATTTTAGTTAATGTATTCTGGAAGAGTTAAACCATCAGTGTATCCTGTTGCCCATGGTGAATTGGTATGAGGCCTGACTAGAGCAACGCCCTGATACCACACGATGTGAGCATCTGGCATTGCCCCAATGCTCGGTGCGTTAGCTGAATGCTAATTTTGTTCATTTTAACTTGAAGGTCAACTGATCTTTTTGCGAAATTGCCCTGGAATTACAGGTCTCCAGGCCAAGAGAATGTGCCAACAAAGCAAGTATTGATGCTTCCTTTATTGTTTTTAATTTACTTTCAAGATCCACAGTTGCACTGATATTAGAGATGGAGGAAGACAAATCAATTCAGTTATAAATCGGGATTCATTTGTGTGACTCCAAAATGGATTTTTAAATGATTTATTACATTCATAATAGACATACAGCAGTCAGATCAATCAGTGACCAGATTGGGTGTGTTTTTAGCTCGATCACGTTGGACATCTGAACCGATTCTCTGCCGAATACACAAGTTTTTGGGTTTTAAGAAACGCATAATGTTATTAAACGTTGCACGTGTTAAAAAGCCTCTGATCTGGCTTTTTCTCCACATTCTGAGGGCGAATTAGTCCATAAACCTACTCATGACACACTCTTACACCAGTCTCAAAACCCCCCGTGTGCTAATTAGTCTCCAAATTAGAAAGCTGCACGTGCCCGAGTCGGAAACTGCGCGCACCCGTGTGCTCACAATTGCCCAACACGTGATCAACACGAGCTTTTTGTGGCACTCGAACGTCACGGTTTCTTTATAAACCTGCAGGAGGTCCACTCTAAACTATTCACACACTGGCATCCCCTGTAGCAGGAGTGAATTATTAGCTGCAGTTAATTAGAAATAATAATTATGGCGGATGACAAGAGATATGTTCCACTCAGAAAAAAAAATGAAGCAAGAGTTTAACTGTTTAATGTATTTGCTTTGTTTCAATGCTGTGCTTGGGTTTTACGTGAGAAAAATAATCCTATAAGGGACGAACTACATTGAATTACTCGTGTTCAATTCAGTTGTAAAGATGGCGAATAAAGCTAAGGTATAAAACTTGGCTTTGTGAAAGAGTTACGACAACTTGTTTTCTTTGTTTAAAGACTTAAAATGAGCAAAAATTGTAAAAAAAAATTATATAAAATCGGGATATTTATACAATCGTGATATTTACATAATTGTAATAGTTATCGAATCGGCACCTAGGTATCATTATAATACCGAATCGGATGGTGACTGAACTGCTGATTCCCGTCTATAATAGATGTTGTTATAACTTGTTGTTATTCGAGTTGAGAGCAAACATTTCTGGCATCTTAGCAAGTGAAGTATTCTTGAATCTAGCTAAACCTACTGTATCTATTATTCCTTAAAATAAATTTACAACAAACCAAATATACTATATTATTATAAAGCTTATTTCTAGTCAAATGTTAAAAAGAAAAAAAAAAGTGAGAATATCTTTAATGTAGATAAATTATGATCTTAAAATAAGGTTGCAACAAACCAAATTTAAAATTATGGATATAAGATTATCGAATCAAATTTTACTAAAATTGAAGAAAAAACGTCTTGTTCCATTGCCTGACGATTCCTAAAACGGGAAAAAATAAAATAAAATCTGCCAACAAAACGTAATTTTTGCTTAAATTTTTTGTAAGATTTGATTAGAAATAACCTAATAATCTTAGATTTGGTTTGTTTCATCTCCTTTAACCCTTTCTTTTTTACTTTTTACTCTGTCTAATACATTTCCGCTTATTAAAAGGATTAGAAACAAACGCTGAATTGAAACCTGTCTGCAGATAGAATGGCTGACTGTAACGTGCATAATGTTTGACTTTTTTGTGACAAGAATTTTGTGAATGCCTGAAAAATAATGTAAAGATTAATTTAAACCCAGTTGGATTTGGGATTAGTGAGAAATGGCTATTTGTAAACTACTATACGTACGGAGGAAATGTCATGTGTATGCTGCATATCATCTTCCGCTAAAAATACTTGCAAAAACAGCAGCCTCGGAGAAAACAGGACTTAGACACAGCTACTAGTGTTGCGGCTTTATATAACCGGACCTATTTAATCCTTTTAAGCTCCCAAGACCCCTCCTTTCATGTTTTATTAGTTTCACTGAAGTTACTAAATAATTAATAGTAGTTACTGGGTAATATGCTTAGAGATGTACTCAATAGCAGAGACTTGGAGGGATTAATAGTTCATAGAAATTTTTAATAACCCTCAGGTCAAGTGATATTAGCAGTGGCTCAGCAAAGCAAATTATTAATGTGTGATCTGAGACGGAATTCTGGGTTTTGGTGTTAATGTGAAGTGTGACCCTTTTAACAGCCTATGTGCTGAAAGTAAGCCCGTGTGTGTACTAACAGAAAACCTCCCGTAGTGTATCTAATGTAGCTGTATCTAATGACATAGACAGCAGTGTGACCCCTTAAGGCAAAGGTGAAACAGGGGTCAGATGCCGGATGAAGAGGCATCTCAGTTGACAGAGTAGTGACGAGGACCAGTGTTATTAAGCAGCATAATAATGCAGCACAAGCGGAACAATGTGGAATGGAACAATGTAGGATTATTGTAGTGAGTCAAGAAGAATGATGAAGTACGTCTTTTTAATGTTGCGTCAATTGGAAATGTATCCAGTAAGTGATAATTGAGGGCCTTTAATGGACCTCAGTTCTTGCAAAGCTACTATAGTGGTACCTCGGCATACAAAGGCTCTTGCTTACAAATTTTAAGCTTATGATTCGAAATTTTGCAAGCAATTTGCATTGGCATACAAAGCTTTTTCTAGCATATGAATGACCAAACACATCATCTGGAAGCCTTTTTTTATTTATTTTTTCCAGATTTAGTGAAGACATAGCATAGTTTTGATTGTGTTAGTATGCAAAAATATGATTATAGTGTTGGATATTTATAATATAATATTGGAACGGATTATCTGGATTTAGATTATTTCTTATGGGAAATTTTGCTCTGTAATACAAATTTTTGCCTGAACAACTCGCCTCTGAGTTGTTTTCCGAAATTTTGTATTGCGAAGTTCTATTGTATGTCAATTGTTTGTGATGCGCTTAATGACTAAATGGGAACCTTGTGGAAGTCTGGCTAAAAGCTCTTTACCTTCTTTTAAAAAACCTATCCTTTATTACAGCGTAGCACAGTCACGAACTACACCAAATTTTAACTTGATTGAACATACAGCTTCAGAGAACCAGCTGTTTAAATACAACTCCATTCTTTTTTTATATATTTTTTTAAAACTAGACACTGATAAAGATTCATGCCTTAGGGGGTTACCATTTGGTCACTTAGTGTTTGGCACTGTAAAGACGCTACAGTAGCAATAACATCAAGGTTCCAGCATGGCTTGTGCTTGGACCCCATAACATGTCTAACACATAACTCCTCATAACTACTGTTCTCATTTGTCTTTCTTTCTTTATTCTTTACGGAAACCTGCTTAAACAGCGAACCCTGCCTCCTAGTGACCAAGTTTAATGTCATGACACGGTCCTCACTTTCCAACCAAGAACGGATCAGTGGAAGCATTTGGATTACCAAAAAAAAAAAAAAAAAACAGATGGTGCAGGTCTAACACTCACTATTTCTCTGTAACAGAAAAAAAAAAAAAAAAAGATAAACAAAAAAACATTAAGCTGTTGTAAACTGAAATAAGATATTAGATTTGTGCCTAGAGGAGAGAGGAGATTTGTAAAAGAGGACAGAAAATTGATGCGCAAGCTGGCGTGAGTCATTTTGCTTCTCCCGCTGGTTTGAAGGATAATGGTGGTGATTTGTTTATGGATGGTAAAAGTGTGAAATCCTGCCAGACAGCCCACATAACAAGCACTTAAACTAGCTTAAACTTCCACAAATTGCCAATTACATACCAGTCTTTCTTGTAACAACATGAATCTTTTAACCTTAATATATTTATGTGTTTATACGCACCAATCAGACATAATATTATGACCACTCACTTAATATTGAGTAAGGCCTGACCCATCCCTTGAAGGTGTGCTGTGGGATTTGGCACAAAGCCGTCAACAGCAGGTCCTTTAATACCGCTTTTCAACCAAAGCTACTGTAGATCGGAGCTGGTGGCCCATTTCAAATCAGATTCTTTGTTTTCAGACAGCAAAAGCACCAGAAAAATAAGTTCCATGGCAGCACCAACACATTGCTGGGCCAGACCAAAGAACCGCTTGGGTCAGGGGCAGTAGGCGGGATTATCACGACCATGTAAAAGGCCAGTTCTTAGGAGGGTCGCTAGCGCTGGTTCACTTTGGTGGAAGTCCTAATAAGTTGCGAGGTGGGGACTCCAAGAGTCACACTTTCTTTTCCAGATCCAGATTCCACATTGCGAACTGTAGAATTTGAAGGCCAGGTCAACACATTGAACTCGTTGTTGTGTTCCTCAAACCAGTCACTGACATTAGGGAATTCAATTTCCATGAAGGAGTGTAATTAGTCTGTAAATGGCATGTGTCAAAGTAACATCTACTGTATATACTGTATGAATGGCAGGACCCAAGGTGTCCCAGCAGAGCATTGCACTGCCTCTGCCGGCTTACCTTCTTCCCATAGTGCAGCCATCTCTTTCCCAAGTGATGCAGATGTACACTTGTGGAAAATACCCATGTTCAACACTTTTGGTACTGTAGGTACTGTACCACACCCCATAAGAGCCGCAGTTTTGGATTTGCTCTGACCCAGTGGTCTAGCCGTCACAAATTGGCCTTTGTCAAAGTCACTCAAATCCGTACATCAACGACAGCAGGCATTAACTTCATGGACAAAATGTCCACTTGCTGCCAAATCTATTCCACCCACTTCCAGTTGCCATAGTAACAAGGTAATAAGTGATAGTCAAGTCACCTGTTAGTGGTCGTACTGTTCTGGCTGATCGGTGTATATGAGTCCAACTCTATGAAGAAGATTTGCGATGGCAGCTTAGCTCCTGGTAGCTTTTCATCTTTAAAATATTCATATTCATATTTAAATCTCTCACGCAGCGAAGTGTGAAGTGGAGATTGAGGGAGGACAGAGAGAGAAAGTGGGGTTCTCAGCCGATTGCCGGCTGCCGCAGTGTTTAATTTTGCCCTTCCATTGAGGCCCTTCAGCAATCTCTTTCAGTAGCTTAACTGAGACCCTGCGTCTACTGGAGATAATCTGTACCGCTCTGATTCTCTCTCAAATTCAGATCAGGGATAGAGGGACGGCGGGGATGAAGGAGCAATATACGGCTTTTCTCGCTCCATCTCAGGGAAACCATGCACAAGCAAGTCTGACAATCATATTAAGGTAATGCACATGAATATTTTGTTAACCTTCTTGAAGTGTGTTTCTTTATCCCCTCGCCTTTTGTCATTTGCTGAATAGGGTTGGGTTATGCAGTATTCATAAGCTCAGCTCATCAAGTGAGCTGAACCCGAACAGAAAGCCTCTTTCTTTCTGTGTTTCTACAAAGAAGAATGAAGGACTTTGTCGGACTAACAGTTTGAGATTTTCCTCACAAGCCGGCTGTTTTAATGGAGTCATTTCACATCTTGTAGGAAACCTTCTCAGATACTTTGAAATTTTTATTGTTTCTTCCCTGAACTTGATGTGTTCTGTCCTTGATTGTGCTACAGAGCATCAAGACTGTTCCCCTATAAGTCCTGAGCACCTGTAGGTAAAATCAGGAGAAAAAAAACATCTAGGGTTTCTACTGTAGGTATGAAGCTTGCAGTGACCCTGACAAGTTTGGTGTAATTTCTGATCTACAGCTTACAGAAAGAGTTTCGAATAAACTTCTGTAAATAATTCAAATAAATGTTGCCTTAAATTGCACAGTTGCTTTAGAGTTAAAGGAAGTGACGAGCCTTTTCTTGTTTAAGTAGTTTAATGTTTTATTTTTTCGGGTTACTGTGTAAGTGTGAAATCGATCTCCTCTCCGTTGTCCCAATTACATCATTGCATGAGGGGAAAGAGTGTATAAGTAACTAACTTGAATTGTATATTTTTGTCATTTTACACAGTGTAGTCTGAAAAGTGCCAATTCAAACAGTTAAGTCTCCGGGTTACTGATCGTACTGTCAGGGGTTCAAGCTCCAGGATCACCCAAGGTTCAACTGTTGAGCCCTTAAACAATGCCCTTATCCCATCTGCTTTAGGGGCTACATGTGACATGTAATTTAATCTGAATATTATTTAATTCATATACAGTGTTGGGTGTAACGCGTTAGAAAGTAACTGTATCAAAAAGTAAGTATCAAAGTGTATCAAAGTAACTGTTACATCAAAAAAGTAATCGGAGCACTCTAATGCGTTACTTTGTACAGTGGAACCTTGGATTACGAACATAATTCGTTCCGGAAGTGGGCTCGTGTTCCAAAACACTCGTAAACCAAATCATGATTTCCCATAAGAAATAATGAAAACTCAAAAGAAGAAAAGGTGAGAGGGTGACGCTCGGTGTCAAAATAAGAGTCGCATGCATGATACATGATACTCAGCGCTCGTAAACTTATACTTGCTCGGTTTCTGATTAAAAATTTATTAAAAATCTTTGCTCGGTTTGCGGAACACTCGTAAACCACGTTACTTGCAATCCGAGGTTCCACTATATGTAATGCGTTAGAGTACTCGGATTACTTTTTTGATGTAACGCGTAAGCTAACGCGTTAGGTCCGCCATTCAAGTACTCAGTTACTTAATTACTTTTTCAAAAATGTAATCCGTTATTCAGACAATTTATGTCTAAATGCCAGAAATCAGTGATTCCAAATCCATTAGTGTGTGTGTGTGTGTGTGTGTGTGTGTGTGTGTGTGTGTGTGTGTGTGTGTGAGAGGAAGTCGTCCTACAAGCCCCATCCCTGATAACCTACTCCGCTCTGCTCTGTTATTCCTGCTGTTATACCCGTATCTCACCTATGCGGTTTGACTATGCGAGGACCGACACGCGGGAAGATGGAAACCTAATCACAGCGCCGAAACTCGCAGTGAATCATGATGAACCGTACTTACAGCCACCTCGCAAGACCGCGTAGGTGAGATAGGGGTATTAGTAGTTAACAGATTATGGGCCAAACTTCGCTGAGGGATGATGGTAAAATAATTATAAAGGTCTTGACTAAAACAACATGCATGAGGAAGCACAAAGGAGGTTTCATTTTCTGCAACGGAAAAGTACTCGAACTAGTTACTTTTATCAGAAAGTAACGCCGTAATGTAACATTACTTTTTGAAGACAGTAATTTTGTAATGTAATTAGTTAAGTAACGTCCCCCAACACTGTTCATATAAGATATCTGGGATTTGTTTCCATTTATAATTGGTAATTTAAAAAAAAAAAGGTTTTCAATTTGAACTATTTAAAACAAACAATGTACATGCTCCCTATCTTAAATATTTAATATTACAAGGGGTGCTCAAGTTAAACTGGGAAATTTCTCATGAATGAATGCATTACACCGACTGACATTTACAGAAGACTTTAAGCAAAGTACGGTTTTATTTTGCAGCAGTAAAACACATTTTAAAGAAGGCTGTACATCTTTGCAAGATAGATTCCGGCCAAGGTGGCTCGGAGCCCACTGCTGTCATTCCTGTGAAATTCATAAAGTAAAACGCCTGCTCATTGATAATCAATGGTTAACTCGTACCCAACCTGCCAATCATTCATGAGCACCACTTGGAGTTATTGCCACGCCTCCCGTTCGGTCTTGACCTCGCTCCAAGGAATTTCCACATGTTTGGGCTATTAAAGGAGTTCCGGGGAGGCCAGCGTTTCTAATATGTATGAAGCTAAATCTGGGTAGGTTAATTGTCCCATTAATGGCTATTGTAGACTACTTTAGCTCTTTGTTGTGATTTAAGTCATATATCACAAAACATAAAGGATTTCATGCGAAAAAAAAAAAAAAACTAAACAAAACTGTTACATACGCATTTGGTATTTTGCATTGTGATCGGCTAGAAAAATGCACTTCCACAAAGGGCGATTCATGAGCAATTCTTTTAAAATATATATTTGATAGTTATGATTATATAAGTATATGTATATTTTGTAGTGAAAAAATACATCATCAAATAACACATCTTCACTAGTCATCTCAGACTTTTATACCCCGATGTACTGTATATTTTGGCGCATTTCTGGCATTTGATTGGCAGATGCTGTCTTTAGCTTTATTACACAGCTGTCAGGTTTTACGTACCCCAAACCCATTTTTTACTTCAAAGTCTGACAAGGGAAAATGTCTTTTTGTTATTACTGATGCCCTTTATTACTGTGAGTGTGTGTGTGTGTGTGAGAGAGAGAGAGATAGAGACAGAGAGAGACACAGAGAGACAGAGAGAGAGAAAGACAGAAAGAGAGTCTTCAACAGAAGGTCTCATTGGGTCTGGTAACCATGGTAACGCATAGTTAAAGTGCGACAAATACACTTCACCTTGTCACCACCAGAGAGAGAGAGAGAGAGAAAGACAGAAAGTGAGACCGATCAGAAAAAAAAAAACCTTGTTCTTCGATTTGATACCATTAGAGAAACAATTTTTTTTACATGATAACGTGTACAGTAAGATTGAATATTAAAACTGATGTGAACATGAATTTCAATATGTTAAAACACGTCCTACATATAAAAAATAATAAATAAATAAAAAGCACGTAATATAAAAGTCATAAATGTACAATTTTTTTTTGTATATCAAATGCATTACTGCATATAAATAAAACACTGCGTATGAATCAGACGAATCATGTTTAAAGTGTCAGATTCAACATTAAATGAAACGAAAACGCTGCACATGGAAATAAATGTAGCATTTTAAAACAGTAGATGTGACTCCAGTGAATCGTGTATAGAGTTTTAAATAAAAAATAATAATGTACAATATTGCATCTGAAATTCAAAAAGAAATAAGTCATTTAAAACATTGCATGTGAATACGGTATTAATTCAGCATTTAAAACAATACTTGTGAATCAGAGGTATTAGATGAAAAAGAACGGATTTAGCAATAAAGTCATGATGTAAAATAGTGCATATGAAATTTAATTCAACATTTACTGTACGACAGTATGTGTTAAAAAAAAATGTGTAGAGTTTTAGATTCAAAAATGACAGAAATTCACATTTATATCCATCACATACACAACCATACATGGTATGATATGCAGTGAAATGCTTAGATGACGGTTTGTGACCAAAAAAGGACATATGAGATGCAATATAGTTGATAGTATATGAGCGATGAGTGGGCCCAAGCACCAGTACCATCGCACCCACTAAAAAGTCATGACTAGATGTGTATTTCTGTTTTTTTTTCCTGCAGCACGATTAGACTAATCCCCCCCACCCCGCCAAAAAAAAAAAAAAAAAAATCCCAACTGTGTTTGACTGATGGCATTTAGTTAGTAACCTACTGTAGTAACCCAGTGTACGTGAGTATCCATCCA
>QMIH01000128.1:114315-140483 GCA_003987875.1 Clarias batrachus
AAAAAAAAAAAAAAAAACTTCCCAACTGTGTTTGACTGTAGTTAGTAACCTACTGTAGTAACCCAGTATCAGTATCCAGCCAAATATGGAAACTTCAAAGCACTTTTATAAAACCATCTGCCAAATGCCTAAATGTAAATGTACTGGCCCAAGCACCTGCATAACATACAACTTGTGTGTCTTTTGAACATGTTACAATCTCGAAAAAAAAGCCCCAGTTGCTGAGGTCACTCAACGTGGGCCAGGTTTGGTGGCGATCATAATGGTGCAGGTGCTCAGGCTGGTCATGATGTGGTAGGGTGTGTAGTATGTGTAGTATGTGTCTGTGAGATGATTGACAGAGAAAAAAAAATCCCTGGAAGAACAAGAACAACATTATGACATCAGCACTATCAGAGCAATGGCGATGACATCATAGTCATGACGCCATCTTGCTGAACTCATAGTGCTTGAGCCCTAAATATATAAAAAATGTAAAACAAAATAAAAAAAACAGGAAAAATAGACAGGAATCGAGCGTTGACGAGAATCGGACCCGAACCCTGGAGGTGCAAGGCGACAGTGCGAACCACTACACCACCGTGCCGCCGTAATGAATACATTGATATTGAAATCTTCTTATTTTGCTTTCAACTGTTCATATAATTGATAATGACAATTAAGCAGAATGACATTCTTGTGTGTTCGTGTGTTCTGAGAAATTGCTGCTGACACTAAGCAGTTAAGCTTTGATTGCTATTAATTACACATAATTCATTTTTTCACTGAGGTCAGCGCTCAAAATTACTGGGTTGATGTCAAGCCAAATCTCATTTTGAATAATTCATGTCTCGTTTACAAACAAGCCTTGCTTTATGAGATCAAGTGGCCTGGGCTTTAAATAGAAATAATCATACTTAACGAAGGAGGAGTGTGTTAAAATAGCTCGGAAATCTTTAAGTTGTCATAGAGAGTTCCAGGTTATGACCTAATTCTTCTTCCCTTTTTATTTCCTTCTCTCACAGCAGACTTCCCTCTAGACCCCTTCTACCATTTCTTTGTGGTTGTTTCATTCCGGTGCATCAGAATCGAAGGAGAATGTGAACGAAAGAATGAAAAAAAAAAAAAATATATATATATATATACGCAAGAACTCCGTGTCCGCTGTGGTTACGTTTCCTAGTTAAAGGTTAAGCAGCTCGATGAAAAATTCATTAAGTACCGTTCGGTAAAACCTTCATCTCCTGTCTGTATGACATACCGCATAATACATGGGAACAGGAATCATCACATTTCAGTTCGAGTTGATAGAGCTTTGGACGTGTTGTGGTAAGGGATGAGGGGAAATGTTGGTTAAACTGCTGTGTGGGTTGTGTGCTCAAAAATGAATAGAGTAGCTCGCTCTTTCTGAGGTGTGTATGTAGTAGAGAGTGGCTAGACTTCAGATACGGTGTATGCACCAGTCTCACAGACGAGGTGGTTAGGTACTGTTACAGATGGAAGAACAGCTTTTGTGTGGTTTGTAGCTTAGATATAGGATTTGTGTTTCAGAGTTTTCCCACAGAAAATGGATCAGCCATGAGCTTAAAACCGCTTGGGCGGTTTTGGCGACTTAGGGGACGTCTAGGGGTGTGCTGTGGTGTCTGGCAGCGGATATTCTGGGTGTCGTGGGTAGAGGGGTGGGGACTCCGTAAGATCGGTCATGTTTGGCCAGAACATTCCAAGGGTGCTTGATCGGATTGAAATTTGGAGGTCTGATGAATAGCCTATTGATACCTTTCTATCATAGCCTGCGTTGACTGGACGTTGGTCACCACAGGAAGAGATGGACCACAGATGGGGCAGTGGTAGCTCAGAGAGCTAAGGCGCTGAGTTACTGATCTGAAGGTAGACAGTTCGTGCCCCAGCTCCCACAGGTTAACCCCATCTGGGGTTGGGATCTTGAGCAAGGCTTTTTACCCTATCTGCTCCATGGCCGCTGACCCTCTACTCTGACCCCAGTTACGCCGGGATATTCACTCACTCACTCCTCATTACCGCTTAATCCTGTATTCAGGATCACGGGAGCTCCTATCCCAGGAGCTCCCTGCTCCTGGCCCAGGAGACTTAGGCCATGAGGCAGGATACACCCTGGACAGGGTGCCAATCCATCGCAAGGCACAGACACACACACATACACTCACTCATTCATACACTACGGGCAATTTGGGAACGCCAATTAACCTAACCTACATGTCTTTGGACTGTGTGAGGAAACCAGAGAACCCGGAGGAAATCCACCAAGCACGGGGAGAACATGGAAACTCCATGCACACAGAGACGGGAATCGAGCCTGGCCGGGGATCGAACCCGGACCCTGGAGGTGCAAGGCGACAGTGCTAACCACTACACCACCGTGCCGCCCGCCGGGATATTCAAAGAAAGAATTTCACTCTGCAGTAATGTATATAGGATTGGCACCCTGCCTCGTGCCCCAAGTCTCCTCCAGGCCCCCGTGACCCTGAATACAGGATAAAGCAATATAGACGATGAGTGAGTAATGTATATTAGGCGGCACGGTGGTGTAGTGGTTAGCACTGTCGTCTTGCACTTCCAGGGTTCGGGTTCGATTACCGAGTTTGCATGTTTTCCCCGTGCTTGGTGGGTTTCCTCCGGGTACTCAGGTTTCCTCTCACAGCCTAAAGTTAGGTTAATTGGCGTTCCTAAATTGACCACCGTATGTGTCTGTGCCCTGCGATGGATTGGCACCCTGTCCAGGGTATACCCCACCTCGCACCCTAAGAATCCTGGGATAGGCTCCAGGCCCCCATGACCCTGTACAGAATTAAACAATCTGTTAGTTATGCCTAGATAAGAGTTATTAGTTTATATAAGGTATTTTATATAGTCCTATCTAGTCTATATATTGGATCTTGACCATAGTTTGTCACTCTGGGTGTGGGTCAGTCTGAAAGCATGACATCCCAGCCATCATGCCGGGTGTGCAGCCAGCAACATTTCATTGTCCTCTGATTACACATAGGCTACATAGACGGGGAAAAAATATTATTATCATAAAATCAATTGCGGCTTCGTAGTGACTGTACAAGGACAATTCTTATCGTGACACATCTTTGCTAATGTGTAATTTGCTCATTATTGTTGTTCGTTGTCGACTGGGTCTTATTATAAAGGGCACTTGGAATAACAGGCTTGTTTTCTGCCACACACACATAGAGAGAGAGTGAGAGGGAGAGAGAGATGTGCTTTTAGGAAACATGATAGGAAAAAGAAAATGAAATACATCGAGAGATTATGCCTGCAGACAGAACACACTATTCCTGGCTATGTGAAAGAAGTGCCTTAAAGCCTGAAGGTGTATTGAGTGAAGGGTTTTAGTAAATACAATCAGGATGCATCTGTCTGTAACTCGGTGTCCCTGAAACATCCTGATCTAAGAAATCAAGGCATACTCAGACAGGTGGAGAGTGTCTGTTTGGCGCGAAAGCAGGTCATGGAGAGTGTATCTGTACTGTGTGTGGGAGAAACACTGCTGTTACATGAGCAATAGGACTAATACAAATCAACCGGATAGGACAGAATGAAATACGGCTTTAAATAAATAAATAAACAAATAGAGGGAATTCAAATCTGCTTTCATGTTCGAAATAAAAAAAGTTTTAGCGCTTATCCTGTACAGGGTCACAAGAGCCCATTCTAGGGACACATCCTGGACATGGTGCCATCCACCGCAGCGCATAAGCGTGCATAGCCTTGTATGCAATTTGGAAACAGCAATTAGGCTAATCTGCATGTCTTCGATACCCAACACGGGGAGAACATGCACACCTGCCCGAGGTGGGAATCAAACTCTTGACCCCACAGTGCTATGAAATATATGTTCTGTCTATCCCCATACACCTACAGTACTCTCAGTATTACACACACACACAAACACACCCTTCCCAGTCTCTCTCTGCAACGCCATAATCAATCGCCCCATCTCCTTTTCTTCACTGTCTGCAGACTTGATCATACACACTGTATGAATTATTAACATTGCCTTTCAGCACCATTTAACGCAACATTCATTTGATAGTAGTGTTTCCATGCAGGGGTCCCCTCCCGGGTATCTCTCGTCTCTTTCTCTCTCTCTCACACACACACACACACACACACACACACACACACACACACACACACACCGGTAGCATTTCCAAGTACTTTTGTGCCTGGTGCACAACCCTACCTCGTATAGAAGTAACACAGAGCACTAATAAGCTCATGCGCATTATAAAAATCTGACGTGTTCCTTAATAACAGAAATACATATCAGCTACAAATCTGCCCATAACGCCAACTGGGAGAACTGAATAACTAACTGTGCAGTTCCTGATGGAAATCCCGTGTCTCTGCGAGAACTTTGGGTACTTGTTCCGGCGCGTACGGAGACTCTCCAGTGTGCAGTTTCACTGAGCGTTGACTGTAATGTCCATTATAACACAGGAGAGAGGGAGATAAAGAGAAATGAATGCAATATTAAACAAACAAAGGAAAGAAATAGATACGCATAAAGGAGTATATTAAGAAAGCATACAGTAGAGTAACGTATTCAATAAACATCAACCATAAAAATCATTGCGGTAGTCTATAATAGAGGAAAATACAGCATGAACGGCGAAATAAAAGGATGGAATATGGAACGGACCACCAGCTGCACTGCAATCGAATAGAACAGAAGAATGAAACCCACAATAAAATGCATTGAACATACAGTACATTGCTATAACCATAACATTAATCCAAGTATTCAATAGGACCTCTGGGGGTGTGCATGTGGTGTCTGGAACTGTACCGCTGCTGTACGTTAGCAGCAGATGAAAGCTTTGTGTTCTGTGGGTTGCGGGATAGGGTTCAAGCAATCAATCAATTAAATGGCCGCCTTATTTTTAAATGAAGCAATTGTAACCTTTTATTAAAGATTTGTCCATGTTATAGGAGCAATAATTCATATATTGACACTCACTCACTCATCATCTATATCGCTTAATCCTGTATTCAGGGGCCTGGAGACTATCCCAGGAGACTTAGGGCATGAAGCTGGGTACACCCTGGTCAGGGTGGCAATCCATCATAGGGCACACAAAACACAAACACTCACACACTATGCTCAATTTGGGAACGCCAATTAACCTAACCTACATGTCTTTGGACTGTGGGAGGAAACCCACCAAGCACGGGGAGAACAGGCCTATGCACACTAAGATGGGAATCGAACCCGGACCCTGACTGTGTAAGGCGACTGTGTTAACCACAACACCACCTGTTCACAACACCACAACTGCCTGTTGACACTCATTCATTCATATTATATAACGCTTATCCTGTACAGTAAGGTCAGACGTCTGGAGTCTATCCCACAAGACTGGACAAGGTGTAACATGCACAAACACACACTCATTCATACACTATGTGAAATCTGGAAACGGCAGTTAACCCACCCTGTGTGTCTTTGGACCGTGGGAGGAAACCCATATAAACTCGCACACGCTCACACACTCGAGATGGGAATCGAACCCTTGTTACTGAAAGTGTGAGACCACAGGGCTAACCAGTATGCCTTATCGACACTCCTTATCTTTATTTTATCAATATTCTGTTAACGGCCATGGCTTAAATCCCAAAATACAAACGTGTGTGTGTGTGTGTATTCCTGTATTCTCTTTGTCTTTTTCTCCGATATATCCACCGAAATACGATCCTGTCAGCGTCCCAGTTCTATATCATATGACTTTCAGCGCACATAAATGTTGTTAGGCTTCATATTCCTCAGCTCAGGATGTAAGCAGAGCTGTATAATATATCCCTAGTATACAGTACACAAAACACATGGACTGACCATTTGTTTCACTCAGTGTGGGTGCAATGCTTTTGAGTTTAGTTATGTAGTTTGTTCCCAAATTAAAGAAGAAGGCATGTAAAAGTGCCGCAAATGGGTCACGATTATGAAAGGGCCGCGGGAATGTTCCAGTTGTATAAATAAATGAGATAAAGACGTCATTTTATGAATGGGAGATAATGGACTCGAGCCGGTCAAATGAATTCGGAATAATTTATACACAAATTGCTATTGCAGTATATATAGATCTTTTCCACTGAGTTTACAGTATGCTTTAGTGTATATACAGAATTTTCTTACTGTATAACATCGCGTCCCAAAATTACACGTCGGAATAATGTATGTATCCAATTCTAGAAGAATTATAAAAGATTATGACGCACAAGAAAGTGCCGCGGAAATTGCAGTAAACAGCTGCAGTGAACAATGTTAGATAAGAGGGATTCAACAGGACGTGTACTGTTCTTACCTATTGTTCATTGCTATTTTAATCTTTGTAGTGGTAGTGCTTGTTGCTCTTCATAAATATTTAGTGCAGTTTTAAATGCCGTTATTTGTTTTTTGTCCTTAGTTGTTGCGACAGTGCACCCCATCAGTTTCACACTGATGTCAATTGAATCTGTGGAACTGTGCTAATTGCTCCTTTGTGCAAAGGCCTGCACCACCCATTAATACGTTCAACACGCACCACCTGCCACCAATTACGTTTTAATCACAACCGCTTGCATTTACTGTACCGAGATGAGCAGCCGATGTCGATACCTTACTAAGATTTTCTCTTTTGCTGTATTAAAAAAATTATGCGAGATGAAATGTCTCCATTGTCTTGTACTGTACAGACTAATGCACTCATCCCAGCGTTTCACTAGTGCTTAGATACCATCAAGGTAGAAAGTTTTCTCATTACGCAGGAACAATGATCGGACTGACTGCTTCCTGTCTGAAACGCTGGCCTCCCAGGAACCCCCTTAATAACCCCAAAATGTGGAAATGGCCTGGACCGAGATAAGGACTGCAGGACAGATGTGGCAATAACTCCCACCCGAGTACCTGTAACGTGCAAGTGGTGCATGGTGCTGGTGAATGGTTGTGTGTTCAATTCCCAATGACAGGTGCATCTCTTTGACTTACTGTACCTCGTTATTCCCAGACATGTTTACATTCAACATTTGCACCATTCAACTGTTCAGAGTTTCATCACTGTCCTGTGCTTTGTAAATCAGTTTTACACCTGATTTCAAGTCCTGGTTTGATGTGAACACGCCTCGTAGCAGTTTAGTGCGACCACATCTCCATGTACAGTACTGTACGCGAGAGACCGATTGCACCATTTCATGCAAGTATGACAGAAAATGACAATTTCTTTGTGGGTTCCTTTAGACCAAATCAGCAGGAAAATTGTAGGAGTGTCTTTTACCACCTCTATTCACACTGTATGTCCTCATTGCCATGGACAAACTTAACAATGACATCTGGCACAAAACTCCATGCACACGGACCACGAGGCCGGAATCGAACCCAGAACCTGAAGGTGCAAGGCGACAGTGCTAACCACTAAGCCACCATATCGCCGAGTTTTAATACCTTAGCGTTAATTATTTTAACACTAGAGATAATGTGCATAGTGATGTTACGCATACAGGAGTTCCAGGAGAACTTTATACAAACTTTATACAGTACAAAGCCTGACATACTGCATAAGTGCAGTGCATTCATGCTACAGAATGGTGGTAACATGGATGTGCTGAATGTTTGCCGTTTTTCTTTCTTTCTTTTTCTTTCTTTTTTTTTTTGATGTGTGAAATTGGGTGTGAACTCCCTAAAGGTTGTAGAGACGACAGCTGCGTTTCATCGCACTTTCTGGGAAATGGTGACGAAAACACATTCACTGGCTTGTTCTTTTCAGGAATAGAGTATACACTTACAAGCTGTTGGGTCTGAAGCCAGGAAGAGCTGCTGTGGTGCCCTTAGATAACCTCTATATCAGGTGTAGGCAAACTAGTGAATATTGACCGCAAAGTTTTTTAGGAATCAAATCAAATATCTGATAAATAAACTTCCCGGGTCAATAGAGTGGGTTCGGTTTCTTTATTCTCTGTCCAAATAGAAAGAGGAATCAAATTCCATTCTGTCTATCTTTTCCTCTCTGTCTCTCAGCAATCTGTTCATCCACTATAACCTTCTTCCTGAGCCTGTCCTACTGTGGATTGCCATCATTTTCAGTTTTAATTAAGGATCCACCGTAGCGCGGACAGATTTTTCAGTTTCTCTGTCCCTTTTGGGCCTAATCTCATTCTGATATTAGTCCCTATTCAATTAAAAAGCAGCTCAGCTTTACATTTGCTGTTGCTGAGTAAATTAAAAATTGATATTAGAAGGTGTGACATGACAGGAAAAAAATTATTTTGTCTGGTCTTGATGTGAAGGAAAATATTAGGAAAGAACGAAGGAAACAAAAGGAAGAAAACCCTCTAAGTAAAAAGTTATTTTTAGTATTTTTATACAGAGTAACTAGCTAATAGGCTTGTGTTAGCCTGATTCAGCAAAATTTCCTAGCTTGTTGATTTGGGTACTACATTACCTAGCTAAGCTAATATTGGCTAGCTATGCAGGGTTACGCTTACTACATCAGATGGCAGTAAAGTCTTGTAGTTATTATTTTTGGAATACAATTTCAGAACATTTATGACAAACAGGTTTTAAACTTCCTGCAAGAAGGATTAACATATTTTGATGTGTCCAATCATCGTCAGAGTTCAATGTTCATAGTCTGCTTTCCTTTTTTTTTTTTGAGTAAGCCATGCTGTTGCATGCTTTCGTTTGTATTTCGTAAGGATTCGGGGAGCTTGTAGGTGCATTACTGTCGTTTCTGTGTTCTTTCAAATATTCTGTACGCGGTAAACTATCACGCTGTGACATAATCTGGTATAAAACCGGTCATAGCTTAGCTTCTACTCAACACTTTTTATTTAATTTATGATATCATTTATTCAGGCAAACACCTACTGCAACTGTTTCATTAAATTCTGTTCAGCCAGTTTTGCGTGATGCTGTGGCCATACAGATAGACATACGGGCGGAAAATTTTCTGAGACTGATTTTGGGTCCTCCAATGTATGAAACGTAGAGATATCTTTGAAAGAGCGAGTTTTGATAAATGTACAGACAATCTTTTAAAATTTCTTCTTCTTCTCATTTTTAGCCTACATTCAGCTTTCACAAGGAACTTGAGGAAATCACATGCCATGAGTCATCCTATCTAGTCAAAGCCCTCAGTAGATGATATATCTTAACTGCTACAAAGCTAATCATTTTCCCATCATTTAGTCTGTTGAGGAAAGTACTGTAACATGTCCTGCTTAAAGAAACTGCACTTTTTTAGATAATGTAGCTAGCTCGCTATATACTAGCCATGTAATGATTATTGTAGCTAATACTGTAAGGAGATAATACAGGCTATACCACTCTAGCTAGCCTTGGTGTAACTAGCTGAAATATTTTTTACTACAGTATATTCTCCTCAGCCAGGTACTGCACATCCTAGCTAACATAACGTTTGCTATCTAGGCACATAAACTATTAAGAGTGTTGAAAAGCTAGCTACTAGAGTGTTTCATAGCTAGCTAACACTGTAACTACAAAATATTTAATGTAATTGACTTCAAATAAAGTCCACCAAAATTAACCATTTTTCTTCTTCTGGCCTATCAATCTAGTTAGTGAACCTAGCTAAGGAAGCTATCCTAGCTAATGAAAGCTATCCATACAAACTATTAAGTGACTAGAGAAAAATGCCAGAAGAGGACCAGATTACAGTAAATACAATAACACAAGCTACATACCACTCTAGCTAGCAAACTCCTAACTCTAGCTAACTAAGCCCTGTTATAACTAGCTAAAATGATTTTGATATTATATTCTCCTTAGTCAAGTACTGTGCATCCTACCTAACATCATGTTTGCCATCTAGGCACACAAACTATTAAAAGTGTTGAAAAGCTTGCTACTAGAGTGCTTCATAGCTAGCTAACACCGAAACTAGCAAAATATTTAATGTAATCAACTTCAAATGAAGCACACCAAAATGACCCATTTTTCTTTTTCTTGCCTGTCCATCTAGTTAGTGAACTGACGCACTGTAGCGAAGAAGGCTATCCTAGCTAATGAAAGCTAGCCTAGCTAATGAAAGTTATCCATACAAACTACTTAGTGACTAAAGAAAAATACCAGAAGAGGACCAGATTGCAGTAAATAAAACAACACAAGCTACATACCACTCTAGCTAGCGAACTCCTACAGTAACTCTAGCTAACTAAGCCTTGGTTTAACTAGCTATGTATACTATATTCTCCTCAGCCAGGTACTGCGCATCCTAGGCAAACGATGAAATAGGCACACAAACTATTTAAAGTGTTAACAATCTATCTACTAGAGTGTTTCATAGCTAGCTAACACTAAAACTAACGACATATTTGACATAATCAACTTTAAATGAAACCCACCAAAATGAACCATTGTTTTTTTTACTACAATCTGCTAAAGAAAGAATACCAGAAGAGTACAAGATTGCAGTATATGGTTTAAAATATATTCTAGTTGACAAATAAAAGACAAAAAAAGGTTACACAAAGAACAGAGAGAGATGACTTGAAAGCTCTATTAAAGGAGAACTGTCGCAACGCGTTAGACGTTGTGGGTTAGCGTCGCATATTGAAGGTCATTGTACCCCTCTATTCCATCCCACTCCTCACTGATACGTGAGCTCACCAGATTTATGACTAATGGTTCTTTCTGGGGTTCGATGAACTGGAATTTAGCGTCTGCGATGTCCTCGTTCACCTCAAATGCCATCTATTGTCTCTTTCTTTTCCCCTCCCATCTTCCGCACATTAATGCTGAAGCTGCATTTTTCCTTTTGTCATTGCCCATGAATACTCATCCTCCCTTTAGTATATCTTTCTGTAAAATGTTGCCTAGATTAGCCGTTCTTTCTGTCTTTCACTCATTTGGCTGTTACTTCAGAGAAAAAGTGAAGTGCACTGGAGTCCCTGAAGAGACAAATCGTGTGTGTGTGTGTGTGTGTGTGTGTGTGTGTGTGTGTGTGTGTGTGTGTTTGAGAGCTCTGTGCAAGCTGAGTAGAGGATTAAAGTCTAAAGGCTCAGATTTCTATACCTGCAGCGACAAGATGGAGCATCAGCCATGTGTGTATGCGGAGGGGGTAAATATCTCCAGACTGAAAAGAGTTTTGACCTTGTGAGGACGTTTAGCTGGTCATCAAAAGATTCCCCTTTTAAGAAAGTAAAAGAATAGGTCTATATGTGACATGCGTAACAATGCCTCTATCTGGAAAAATGTCAGCGCTGTCCTGTCAGTATGTTGTGTGACTCCTGGCTCTGACATCAGCTACATCACTCAATTTTATAACTGGTCTTATGTAGAGATTTGTGCAGATTGTTTTGACAAACGCCCTGCCACAGTTAAATTTTTCAAACAGTTTATTTGTTTCTGGTTTAAAAAACAAACAAAAAAAACAATGCCATTCTTAATTCTTTGGTAGAGCCATTTCTGAGTCACAATAACATAGGGAAAAATGTGTTGAACTTCACCTGATTAAGCCATCTCTACCATGTGGTTGAGGTGTGCAAAATCCACTAAAACCACGAACCACTGTGTCTTTAAATAGTATGTTGTTTTTAATTGTTTCATAGTACACCACAGAAAATAAAGTATAAATACAATGCCTGACCAAAAACGTTACCATTTATAAAGGGTCAAATTATTGGGCTGCATCAAGCAAAGAAAACAACAAGGAGATTTGAAACTACTGGAGCCCGGAACGATGGTGCTAAACCACTAACTTTTTCTAAGAAGTCAGTGGGGATCATTTAAACACTTGGTATACAATCAACAGTAAAAGCCATAGTTATGTTTAATAACAAAAGTAAGAGCATGCTCATACACACAGTGTAGTGAGAACTCAACTCATAAGGTTTAAATTTGCTAGAGAGAAAAAAATGATTGGACTTTAGAGTAATGAAAAAAGGTCAAGTGGTCTGATGAGTTCAGTCTGAACATTGTCACAAACGATTGGTGTGTCAGGGTAAGAAAGGGAGCACATCATCTATAGTGTCCACTGTACAAGCCTCTGGAGGCAGTGTTATGATCTGGGGTTGCTTTAGTTGGTCAGGTCTACTGTAGGCTCAGGACTGTTATGTGAGTTTTTCTTCCCTGATGGCACAGGCATGTTTCAGGATTCAAACTGTGAAAGAGCTGGAGGATGTTCTACAACAGAGTCAGCCAAAAAATGTATAGACACTTCTGAAAGAAGAAAAACGTTTATAAATATTTTAATATTATGTATTGCACTACGTTATACTCAGAAGTGAAAGTAACGAATTACATTTACTCATGTTACTGTATTTTTTTTTCTGTACTTCTATTTTTTAAAATAGATTTTTAAATCAGTCATTTTACTTTTACTTAAGTATGTTTTGTTTGAAGTTTTGTACTTCACTACATTTTAAATCATATTCGCTACTGAGTAAAAAACATAAATGAATGAAAATTTAAAATTATGAAAAAATTGCAACGGGGAAGAAAAAAATTGCACCCCGGAAACGACTGCACTGATTGATTGATGGGCGGAGAGAACAAACGCGCTAAATTCCCAAGAACGATGGAGACGGACAAAACAGACGCCAGTGATGCTGACCCAGCTGAAAGAGAAATGCCATCAAATTCTTATTCTTTTACCATTTTCTTTACTTTGACTTTATGTTTTGTATTATAATTTTGTGACACTGAAAGATGCCGATAAAGGTTTTTGTGCTGAAGGTTATTCTCGGCTCCGAGCTTTTTTTTCCCCTCGGCTATCCAGCGCTAAGCGTCACATCAATTTTAAGTGATAACTTTGATTTCAAGCACAAGAAAAACAACTAGTTTGAGATTTATATCCGCTTGTCCTTTTTGAACTACACTAGACTCCCCCATCCCACCCCCGCTGTTAACTCGGTAACTTTTACTCCGAGTACATTTTTAATGAGCTACTTTTTACTTTTACTTAAGTAGGTGTTTATAATGGTAACTTTACTTGTACTTCACTAAAGTTTCACTAAAGTAACAGTAATTGTACTTGAGTACAAAAGTTCATTACTCTTTCCACCTCTGGTTGTACTGAATTGATATATACTGTATGATAAAATTCTGATAATGATATGATACTATTAAGAATATTAGATTAATATAATATACATCATATGCCTTTTTTTGTGTATACATTTTTTATACGTACTTTTTTTGGCTGATTCTATTTTTTATTTTATATAGTTTTACCTTTAAGCAACATCTCAACCATTTGGGTGAGTTCTATAATGAGGTCTATTATATATACAGGTATAGCATTGCTTGCCATTACCCCGGAAATAAATAAAAAAATAAAATTTTCTTTCCAATCCTTTTTTTTTCTAAGTAAAGGTGTTAAAAGGCTTACACCCTACATACACCACTTCAACCATGACCATGCAGTCACTTAGTATGATTAAATCAATGCATTGTGCCATGCTGCTATTTGAATTTCTTTCTAAGTAAAAAAATATATAATAATTTTGCAGCTCCATGTTCCTTTTTGTATTTGTTTAAGGCACATCCATATCTGTTTCATAGCCTTCTGAACGTTTCGGTGTATTTTGCCTTCGGAGTTACAGTACTGCGAGGCTATTATCACATAAAGGTCATACAGGCTAAAAATATTTTAGAGCCCTAATATATTCGTAGGAGGAAAAAAAAAAAAAAGCAAAGCCTGGAGATTTAAATGCTACTTTACATCCTTGGATTTGTGTATGTTTTATTTGTTTTTCATTTCAAATGAAATATTCATGAATCCAAATATGTAAGAATGGCCACTGCAGTGCATTTCAGCATTAACAGAGGCAACAATTCTACCAAATATTCTCAGCTTATGATGTTCTCTTAAACCCTTTTTTTTTGTTTGTTTGTTTGCTTACGTTTTAGAAAAAACTGTTGAAAATGTTGTCCGTGTCAATCTTTGTTAATGGTAATCTCTTACTTAAAAAGCCAGTACAGTACTTTCTACTTTTACAGTAGACACATCATACTTTCTTCAAATCTGAAGAAGCATCTATTTCTGCTGTAACTTTCTGCTTTTTCCTCATGGCTCCCTCGCATGTCGGTGCTTTTTCATTCTCCATGCTGATTAAATACGAAAAAGGTCAACATGTCCGCATTTCTGCATCACAAACATAAAACAATTTTAAACATGGCAGAGGATCTTTTCAGCACCCCATATACACACACACACACAAATCTGAAAATGTCATGCTCAATGGATATAGAAATTATTCTTACAACTGTTCAATGATAATGTCAGTGTAATATTGTAAAATTTAATATGTGTTATATGAATGGTGTTCGTCATATTTTATTCGAGCAGAAAATAATAGTGGTGATGATAAATTCTTTCATTTAGCACCTGCTTAGGAGTTCGAAAAATGGCTGAACGCCTTGAAACTTTTGAAAACGTCCTCATAGTGTAAAAAAAAAAAAAAAAAGTGTAATCTCTACAAATCTCCAGTACACAAGTGGAGCAGAAGGAAGCTGATTATTCGTTGCAGTGGTCCACTTTAAACATTTACTACAATTAATCTAGCCTGCTTTTATTCACCTGAGTGGACTCCTCGGCAGATTATAAAACCTTTCATTGGCTTATTAGAAGCGGTATACTGTAGCGGGAAGAACGTTTTATTATACCACAGTGCTGTTGGTCAGAATAGTGGAGGTCAGGTTTATATTAATGTCTGCATATAACGTATTGGAGTATCAATGTAGCATGTTCACACCATCAAACATTCACTCAAACGAGACGTGTCGCACCGTGAGACCTGTTATATTAATTAATTTACTGTGACAGGCTGCAAATTGCCTATGGATACTATTTGAAAATTTACAATACAATTGTAACAACCTCAGCAGCAACCTCATTTCCCCTCTCGTTTGTTCCAACCACTCACTCAGCAGTATATATTGTTAATCACCAGCCTCATCATCTGCACCTATTTCTCATTGGTTCATGTCTTAAATTTGAGGGGTTTTTTTAACATGCGGTAATAATTCATAGGTCACTACGTGGTTCAACAAACAAAAAAGCATTCCTCTGAAACTGGTCAGGGACTGGACTGAAAATGGACGGAGACAAAATGAGAGTGAAAAAAGTCCTTCAAGAAAGTCTGGCCTTTATAATAATCATCATCATCATCATCATTTTCAAATGGGTAAAGTGCATACAGTGCATTTTAGTGAAAGTGGCGTATGTTCTTACAGTATGCATGCTTGTGCCAGAATATTGATATGCAGCATGTAGAAGAAGGTGATGCAGATGTTTTTCTTTTTTTTTTTCTTATTTTGGTTTTTCACCATTGGGAAATGGTCTTCAGTTTTTGAGTACTTTGTTCTTGTTGGTCTCCCGACCAAGTGACAATGCTTTGTTAGATAGACGCAAAAAGTTTAGAGACAAATGAGACATAATAGCTACTATACTGTAACGCAAGTGCTACTGCTGGACTGCATTAAATATACTATGAATAGATAAAGAAACGTGCTGACACTTTCAAATGTCCTGTTATTGTCATTGGTTGTTTTCCTCTAACCGCATGCTCTGTAGTGTTTTACTCCTTACAGTATGTACAGTACCAGCTCTGGATGCTGTGGGACATATTGATTTTATGATATCTAGTAAAATAAAATCTATTCCAATACATATTTACTGTATCTTGTTGTTGGAGAAATTTGGAGAGGAAAAAAAAAAAAAAAAAACCTTCCAGCTCTGGTCTGAGTAGTCCACTGCAGTCATTTAGAATGAAACCTAAATGAAACCTCTCTTGTGTTGGTGGGCGATTACATTGATCCCTTAGCTGTCAGGATCTGGCTCAGCCTCCTAGCAGACAAAAAAAAGAAAACCTGAAAAGAGGCAGCGATTGTGTGCGGGTCTCTGGTTCTGCATGTCCGGAATATGGATGAGTATTGGACGGATTATGGGCTTTGTGTTTAAGTTTAAAGCCTTGCTGCATTGGAGTTGTACACGGCTCAGGATCATGTACTTCCCCCTTCGAGTTCAGATCTAAATGGAGACTCTAAAACCACCAACATCGCGACAAATAAACAAGTGCTGCTTTTCCCATCGGTTCCAAACGCAAAAAACTATGCCTATGGATACTGTATGTATATCCACCGAACATATTTGGCAACAATACACCGACATTATTTTACTTAAGGCAGGAACAAAAAACGATGGAGGGGAAACCCAGGGTGAATTTAATAAGTTAACCCAAATGAGTCGATCGCTTTTTTCAATTCAGTGCTGCGACTATTCAGCAGGGAAGCAGCACTAATGTGTTACGTCTGTAATCTTAGCCTTAGCTCCACACACCCTTCATCTTTAAAAGAAACCATTTTAATAATTCACCGAATCCATTGCTCTTAAAGGCATCGATCCCAAGCTTTACACATTTCAAAGGAATGGAAACGGACCCACATTTGGCCCCTTTTCCTTCTTTCGTTCGTTTTTTGGTTTCGGTAATGATTTACATTAAGCTCCGCAAATAGAAGTTTTTGTAAAACAATATTTTATTCCAATCTTACATTTCTGGGAATGAAAAAAAAAAAAGCGTTATGTGAGATAAATTTACATTGGGTCTTTAAACAACCTGACATTCTCACATTAGTATTCTGAGAATTTACTCAGAATTTATCTAGATGTAACCGTGCAAAATTCCGAAGCTAGGCAAGATTTGTGGCAATGACCTTAATACTATCTTCCCATTAAACGCATATGGTACAATATGGACAATGAAGGGAAGACCGAATACACTGCATACTGTATCTTAAGACCGTTTTTGTTTCGTTTGTTGTCCCTGTTGTTTTACATAAAATGTATGAATTAATGTCAAGTTAAGCTACGGTAAGAGCATGGCAGATGACCTCTTGGTTAGCTTATCCTTCAAACCGCCGGGACATTTTCTTTGCAATAGATAATGAAGTTTGCTTAAGTCGATTGATTCAACGACGCAAGCGAATTAAAAGCCTTATCAAATAGGCTACATTGTACACAAGACATAATTCGTTCCCATGTAAGTGAAATTGAAGGAGGAAGAGTATCTTAAGGCATACTCTGTCAAGCCAAAAAACACTATGAAATTCCCCCCACACTAAATCAGCAACCTCACAAGGATTGGATTATTTAAGGATTATTATTTCAGCTCTAATAAAGGGCAATGGTGGCTCAGTGGTAGGTTTGTCACCTGCCATGCGGAAGGCCCAGGTTTGATTCCCAGCCAATGCCGAAACCCCAGCCACTGGATGCAGTACCTGTACCAAGCCCGGGTAAAATGGGAGGGTTGTGTCAGGACGGGCATGCCGCATAAAAACCTGTGCCAAGTTGTTGTGCGGATCAGATCCACTGTGGCGACGCCGAAATACTAACAACAATTTCAAATCTAATATGAACTGCTGTTCTAATAGTTTTCAACCCAGTGATTAGAGCTGTGAATCATGGGTGTGCTGTTGATTAGATTCAATAGCACTAATGTTTATTGTCTGGTTTGTCTCAGGCAGTTATATTTCTAACAGGATTTAAGGTATTAAAAACTACCGAAAGGACCTAATAGACAGTGAAATGCTGTGTTTCGTGTTTTGCTGGCTGTTGAAATGTCATGTTTTATATCAAACATTTTTTTTGCTGCCACACTCCAGTCCAGTCCAACCATTTACAGTATACTAAGAAAAAGAAGTGCTAAGCTTGCAAAACAAGAATCGCATAAAATCGCACATTTACAAATAGCACAGTTTAATTCAATTTTTCTTCTTTTTTTTTCTAAACAGTTTTAAATGGACACCTGACTATAAATACTGTATAATTCGGCGAAAATCAAACGCTGAATCAGTAGGCTTCAGTAGGATAAAAGTCATTTTAAGAGGGCAGTCAAACCTGGACTTGTGAATGGAGCCGTAAAAGCGATTGGCATTTACTCAAAGAGATTGACATTGAATTAAAGCACCGTATCTTGTTATTCTTAGTCACAGTAAAATATTTGATTGGTGCAGACATTTTAAAAAAGGCCGGACGTTTTTGAATTATGGCTCAGAGCCCACTGCAGTCGTTCCATTCAGCGAGTGGAATGCCTGATGCTTGAAAATCGATGGATAGCTTGTCGGCACTTTGCAAAAGAGAGGTCTCTGTCTGTGGGAACTGCATACACAATCATTCACTATCTCCACTTGCACATTACAGGAACTCCCCCTATAGTCCTGACTTTGCTCCAAACTATTTTGGGTATTAAAGGAGCTCCTGTGAGGCCAGCTTTTCAGACATGAAACAGGCAATCTGGTACAGAAAACATTCTGCCTTGATGGTATCCAAGCAGAATTATACAACATTTAGTTCTGACCAAAGTGGCACGGTGGTGTAGTGGTTAGCACTGTCGCTTTGCACCTCCAGGGTCCGGGTTAGATTCCCGTCTCTGTGTGCATGGAGTTTGCATGTTCTCCCCGTGCTTGGTGGGTTTCCTCCGGGTACTCCGGTTTCCTCTCACAGTCCAAAGCTATGTAGGTTAGGTTAATTGACATTCCCAAATTGCCTGTAGTGTGTGAATGAATGTGTGAGTGTGTGTATGTCTGTGTGCCCTGCAATGGATTGGCACCCTGTTCAAGGGGTCCCCCTCCTTGTGCCTGAAGTCTCCTGGGATAGGCTCCAGCCCCCCAACCCCCCTCCCCTCACCCCCTAGAACTACTAGAACTACTAGTAGTTCTGAGTAATCTGATTGGACAAGGGTAATTCCACGAGTATTGATACACATCATGGGATGTTTAACTATACAGTGGAACCTCGGATTGCGAGTAACGTGGTTTCCACAAACCGAGCAAAGATTAAAAAAAAAATTAATCAGAAACCGAGCAAGTATTAGTTTACGCATGCGACTCTTATTTTGACACCGAGCGTCACTCTCTCACCGCAGATGAATTTGTTTTATTTTCATTTTATAGATTGTATTAATTATTTTTATGTATTTATTTTTTGGGGCTGTGGAACGAATAATTAGAGTTTTCATTATTTCTTATGGGAAATGATGATTTGGTTTATGAGTGTTTTGGATCACGAGCCCACTTCCGGAACAAATTATGCTCGTAATCCAAGGTTCCCCTGTATCCATCACTTTGTGTCACAGGTGTTCTAATAACTGTTAATGACACTGTCAACCGCAATACTGGAAAGAGGGAAGAGCAGCTGCCTGCCAAAACTCACATTTAAAAACCAGTCACGGAAGCACTATAAGTAAGGAAACACATCTGCTAATGTTACGTTATCTTAAACAAAACTTTGTCTACTTAAGAATTGCTTGCTTCTAAGTAATTCTGACTTTCCCAGCTAATGCAACAGCTAATCCATGCTAAAAAGCTAACTAGCTTCTTTAAATAGGTTGAAGTATCTGTCAAAATCCTTCTCTAACCCCCTGATCAAGGGCACTACTTGATAGGTGGAACAAGGGATTGTATATCCTACATAGGGCCTTACACGGCTTTCCATTTTTATGCTGTTTGGGACTCAACCATGGAAATTAGCTGGTTTAAGTGGAAATATAAAGTAAGTCTCGTAGGTTTCCTAGGACTGTCCTCCATCCCCACCATTGACCCTCTCTTTTTATTTTGCCTAAATAGTACCAGTAAGACTTTAAAACTACTTTCACCCTGGTTATTTAAGCAAACTCTCGGGTGCCAGCTCAATGCTCGTTCCGCCCGGCGTGGAAGGATATGTTTTGGCGGAGCAAAATAACTGGTTAAATAAGCAAACAAATCACAATCTCTTGATAATAAATGGTGTTTGTAAAACTGTTGTATAAAATCAATATCGCACTTGAGATAATGCTGTTGTGCTGAATATCAGCACGGCTGTGATATCATCAGCAATCAGGCTGCTGAGTCCACATGCCTACAACCTGATATTCGGTACAACAGCATTCCTCCTCAAAGTGAAATTCAGGGATTAAGTGCATTAGTGTAGAATCTTTCAGACAACTGACTGAACTAGAGCAGAAGTTTGCTTTCTGCTTCACGGTTCTCTTCAGGGTGTATGTAAGTGTCAGGAGAGAGGTTTTAAATAGAACAATTAGGAAGTACGATCTCCAGTAATTCGCTCCTCGCAGTTCTAGATGTACTTCTGATGCACTCCAAGCACAGATGGAAAGATGTGGCAGAGTGTTCTCGTTCAAGTAACTCGACACTGGCCACCCACGGCCATCATAAACCTTTACATGGATGGATTGTATTTGATCTGTGTGTAGACACAGGAGTAAACCGGGAGTGTAACAGTATCACGTCTTACGGACTGGAGGTAAATAGCTTTCCGTGGAAGTTACAAAAAGAAATAAATAAGAAGTAAGCTTTAATCTCTAGCTTTCCTGAGCAATAGCTCCGCCATACGTTTTGTGACAGTGAGAATGTAGCGCGCTCGTATTGGGGTTCACCTTTGTGTTGAGGGCATGCGAGCTTGCTTTTATCAGCTTGCTGTATCTCATCTGAACGGGGAAGGAGGCAACGGTCATTTTTTATTTCCCTCTAGTTGCTGAGATAATGTCATTAATCTCTGTGGTCCCTGAGCCCGAGGTCTCCTCCCGCTCTTCAGACGGAACGTCGTTACTCATAGTCACGGGGAAGCACACACCCGTCTATGCGCATACACATAAACAACACCGAGGCGCACATAAGATGGGATCAACATATGCAAGAAGTGCTCCATTTTCCATTTTTCGTTCAGCTGAATACGAGGTAAGTTTGGCGTGAGGAGAGGTACGAGTATAAGGCCAAACAACGCTGGGCATCAATGCCAAATGACTTGCGGTTTGTTCAGACACAGTTTTCCGAACCTCAGTCATGCTTTCATGTTCTTGTTAGACAGAAGAGATTTTCTCCTGGCAACCTTACCAAGCAAGCCCTACTTGTTCAGTCTTCTTCAAATTGTGCCGTCATGGATTTTAACATTTAACATGCTTAGTGAGGCCTGGAGGGTCTGAGATACATCTCGTGGATTTTTGGCTTGGGGCAAGAAATACAAGGAATAGACGTTAGAAGAATGGAAAACTGTTCTTTTGGTTTCATGTGGCCAAGTTTGAGATTTTTGGTTCTAATGGCCATGTCTTTGTTAGATGTAGCGAAGGTGAACAAACGGATTCTGAACGTGTTCCTACTGTGAAGCATAGAAGAGGAGGTATACAGTAATAGTGTGGGGTGCACTTGCTGGTGATTATTTTGGTGACTCGGTCAAAATTGAGACGCACATTTAAGAAGTATGGCTACTACACCATCGGTAGGGGCATCTCATCTGGTTTGCACTTAGTGCGACCATTTGTTTGCTCACTTAAATAATAATCTTTTATGTAAAAGATATTTGTTCAAGAAGGACCGGGATGCAACATATGTATAAAAATATTCTGGGTTATTTAACATATTTGGACTACATAACTCTGTATTTATGATGTCATAATTTCAACGTCTTCAGTACTCCTAGACGGAGAAAGCGGGGGGGGGGGGAGAGAGATGCAAAATGAGCCTAGAAATAATGGAGACATCTGTTAGAACGATTGTGGAAATCAAGGCAAATTTCCACCGAGCATCTGTAAGAACAAATGTGCGGGCCAAACTTAAAAAAAAAAAAAAAATCTGTTAGAAGAGTTAGTCAAAACTCTCGAACTGCCAAAAGATTTGCTCCAAAAATATCCGCCAAATATAGTTCACAATCTGGGATGCATGAAAGCTGATCGTTGATAAACAAGTCTGATGCAGATGGTGTTTTATTTTTAACCAACACACCATTCTGAACAATTCAAATGGGTTTGAGCTTCATGGAGAAATACAAATGTTAGAAGCAGGGTTAAAGGTCATCACAGTTTTTTTTTTTTTTTTTTGTAATTTATTTACGATTGAATACAATCATGTCACGGCTCCAAAACTGTCATTTTAAGATAACATTGATTACACTACAATTAGGACTGAGTGGTATAATACAGTACTAACAAGCAGATCATCAAAAATGAAAAAAAAAAAAAACAGAAGAAAAAAAGTTCTTCCTAAATGGCTAAATTGAACGAAATCCAGTGGAGGAATGTTTGCTTAGTTCTCAACACATGTCTCACTTGTGAGTATTTGAGAGTGCCATGTTTCTGGGTTAGTAAAGGTCAAGCAGACCTTTAAGCGAAGTATCATACTTCTGTTTACACTCATGTCTCACACATGACTTTCCTGCATGTTCATTTTGGGAGTATTGGGAAAATTCTTAAAATATGTTTCCAGTTGTCTAAAATCCATAAAATTCAACTATTAATGCATGCAAATATTTTGCTTCATTCATTAATCCACCACATTTTACTCATCTACAGTGGTAGAACGGAAATAAAACATTTTGGGAACATAGTGTTAGTGGATAGTAATCCACCTCGGAGAGATAACAGAAACTTTGTTCTTGTTAGACCGCATCCCAGCACAACGGTTTGATAATTATTTCTGCAATCTTACACCGTGTCATGTTTAATCACTGTCGAATGCAATATGGAGGTGTACATCGCATAACGCTGAGAAATAAATGAAAAGCTTCTCACTTGTCTACTTGTCTACACAAGGCAGTGTACACAATCATTCACATGCATCGCCAAGCGACAACCATTATATGTTACACGGATGCAGCAAATCCAAGGTAATGTGCAAACATACTTATGTTCTTATGTTTCTGGGACAAACAAAGTGTAACATTGATGTGTCTGTGCACTAGGTGTGTATGTGTGTGTGTGTGTATGTGTGTGTGTGTGTGTGTGTGTGTGTGTGTGCATCTCTGTGTGAGATTACTTGCAGGTTAAGGGCAGTGCGGCACCTGTCCACTTATCGCCTCTTTCAACTTGACAAACCCTGGGGCAAAACACACATTCATGACCCCCTCCTCTTAGACACACACACACACACAGATGCAGACATCCAGGCTAACCTTGCTTTTGTGCAGAGAGAGAGAGATGTTTAGAGCAGGATGTAGGAGAATATATTATTATTAGACCTTATACATATAGGGACACTTTAAGAAAACACAAATTTTATTTATTATTGTTATTATTATTATTATTATTATTATTATTATATGATTTATCTTTCTGGTGCTATACAGCTTATGGAGCTAACCAGCAAAAGACACACTTAGGTTAGCATTTGTCATAATGAAGCTGTGTTTTAAGCTACAGTTCCTAAAATATGTTGATAGTATGGACATAAAAGAACAAGGACTACAGGTAGTCCCCGACTTACGAACATCCGAGTTACGAATTTCCGCAGATATGAACGGACCAAACGGACAAACATTTTTTAGACGCAAAGATGTGTATTGTATAAAAATACACTGCAGTGTACCAGAAACCAATATATACAATTATATACAGTATTTTCAGTGTGTAAGTAAATGTATAAAATGTCCGGTATATTGTATGTGTGTGTGTGTGTGTGTGTGTGTGTGTGTGTGTGTGTGCGCGCGCGCGCACGCGGGGGCTGGGGGCCGAAATGATGAAATGAATCAGTCTGGAAGCATGAGGATAGAAAATGGCTGTCCTGAAAAGCTGTCCCAATGGTAAATAATACAAAATATATAATAAGTATATAATAATTATTGCAATGCAATATTTGAAATACACAGTGCAGGAAAGTGGAAAACAGCTGACAGAGCGCCATGCGAGATTCCTCCCGCCGCGATTTAAACGGAATCAGATTTGCTGTAAAAGGGGAGATGGATTGGGGTCAAAGGCGTGCAAGACTCCAGCTTTAGAATTTACTCAAGTCTTGCATTTGCAGGGTTAAAAAATTGCTCTTTCAAGATGGCCGCCGCTTCTGTTTGTAGCAGTTCAAGTCGATTCAATTTTATTTGTGTAGCGCTTCTAACAATTGACATCGTCGCAAAGCAGCTTCACACAGTCAAAATAATTAGTTACGTTTATATGAAATGTGAATGTGTATGAATCAGAATGTCCCTAATGTCCCTGATGAGCGAGCCGAGGGCGACGGTGGCAAGAAACAACTCGCTGAGATGGCAATAGAAAGAAACCTAGAGAGTCAATAAGAAAGTGTTTTTGAGAGCCTATACATTTTAAAACAAATCGACTTGATGAGTGTGTGATGATTTAGACATGCAGTGTAGACCATGCTAATCTGGTCTACTGGTCTACAAATCTGCCTTCCTGTCATGTTAGCAAGACGAAGCCGTATAGCGAACTCCTGAAAACAGGTTGATTTTCCTCGAGAAGGGAAACTACAGTATGTGGAGACATTTCGTCCTAACCGTTTTTTTTTTTAGGTTAAAAAGTAATACATCTCTATATTATGTTTTCCTGTGTATGTCTTTGTGTTGGTGCTGATTCCCACAGTTACCGTAATTGACATGACAAGAAAAAAATAACTTGAAAAGATGATTGTAATACAGTAATTGTGATACGGTTTTGTGTGACGTTCAACATTGGGGGTAATGTTGTTCTTGAAAGTTACAATGACTTTGACATTTTGAATTTTTCCCTTTATTTGGAGTACAGTGGTACCTTGGCATGGCGGCATGGTGGTGTAGTAGTTAGTACTGGTTAGCACTTCAGGATCCAGGCTTGATTCCCATCTTTGTGTGCATGCAGTTTGCATGTTCTCCCGGTGCTTGGTGGGTTTCCTCCGGGTACTCCGGCTTCCTCCCATAGTTCAAAGACATGCAGATTAGGCTTAATTCTCAAATTGCCTGTAGTGTGGAAATAAATAAAATGGTCACCATTGGCCTCCACTGTCCCCAGTTGGACTGTAGATGCTCCTAGATGGATGGTTAGAATATGGTGTTTGTGTTGCTTGTTGTCATGTATACGTATTTGCTGGCATCATCTTATGGTCTAGTGGTTAGCACGCAGCACTTGATGAACGATATGTAAAGTAAGGAGCATTGCATAGATATTGCATAAAGCACTCACCTTGCTTTTTAAGCCTCTGTTGATTCTAGAGCAGCTTTATTAGAGTTCATTATGGTTATGCTGTGCTTCTCTGCTGTGCAGAGTCACTCATTAACTCCCCACGGAGGTATCTCGGATCACACAACGTCCTCCCGCTTTCCTTTGAATGACACCGGAGAGCGTCCCAAGACCCCTAGGTCTCCTGGCATTCGTCAAGGGATTCTGCAATGACATGATTATTCATTTGTCATAAGGCATTAACAAGTCAGTTTAAGATGAAATGTGATGCCTCGTGGGTCATGCCCGGGACATGACTGGGTTGAGGCGTACATTGATTGATATCTAATTGAATTACTCGGACAGGTCCAAAGACTGTGGCTGTGTGAAGTGCATATAGGAAGAATGAGCCTTTTTTAAAAATTTTTTTTTTTATTGTAACCCGGATTAAGATTTCAAGATTTATAAGTAATTCGTCATTGTGTTATCTCATTAAAAGTAGCTGGTGTGATGATGTGGTTCGAAGGAATATTTCATCCAAAAGTGATTTGTACTGTACAAACACGGTGTGTTATGATTGCTTCTTACTGTATGAGGCCAGTGTAGCAAAAAAAAAAAAAAAAATCTTTTTCTTCTGAAAGACATTTCTACGATTCAAGTCCGTATATGCAAGGTACGGATAATTAAATGAATGATAATATAGTATTGGATAATATAGTAGATGATCAGGCCGATGATTAGCTCTCTATACCGGTGACACTGAATGCTGAGAGGTTGGATCAGACGAGAGGAGAAATGAGGTCGCTGCTGAGGTCGTTACATAAACATCACATTTTTAAATTGTACTTTAAAGCCCTTTGCAGCCTGTCACAATAAAGTATTTGTTCCCATTATATACTGTACATAATGCAATATACATACAGTACAGTCAAAACTGCTGTTATTTTTCAGAAATGAATCAACGAAGTTGAATAGAGAATTCAGCTGAGGCAGACGTCCATTACATAAATACCTACATCTTACAGTACGCCAACCTCTTTCTTTAAACCGACTGCAGAATAACTGAATGAGCACAGCAGGCTTATGTGCGTGTGTGCGCGTGTGTGTTAGAGGATTTGTAAGCACTTACCGCAAAAAGAGATTGAAATGTAGAGAACCTTTTCACACCTCTGACCCAATCCATGTTAAAAGCACTGGCTGGTCCCTAATCCTGTTGTATACAAGACTGAATTAACTTTCTGATGGATGTGCATGTGCATTCGCACATCATATATCTATATATATATATATATATACATACATCA
>QMIH01000128.1:140583-153636 GCA_003987875.1 Clarias batrachus
TACTTTAATGCCTACTTTAATGCCTAACTGAACTCATCATCTCTAATTTTCATCATGTATGGCTTAATTATTGTTATTTTTTTGATGCCTTAAAAGGAATTTCCTTAAAGGGAATCGACCTTGTATCAGCACCTGGCCTGAATTCTCATCCATAATTTTTTTGTCCTTCTAGTTCTTTGAAAACGAATGTGAGATATATATATGTGTGTGTGTGTGTGTGTGTGTGTGTGTGTTCAGTTCCGTGCTAAATAAGAAATGTGCATCTAATTTACTTGGAATGCGTCTCCTAAATTATGTACCGCATTTAAAGGTCAAGTTGTTTATTTTCTATTCTGAGAGTTTCTCAGGTCAAGCTTTAACCTTAATATGACCAGAGCTCAGCGTTTTTCCCCCAGTGTATCATTTTTTTTTCCTAATCAACTTTCCCTTTCTTCTGTATTATATCTGAACTCTAAAAGACGCATTTATATTTTGGTTCCTGATCCATTTAGTTTCTTGCTTTGTGCTCAAACGATGCAACTGATCTTGCCTTGTTTGCTCTCCCACGAGCAGGCATGGCGGCACTCCGAAAAAGGAGTGCGTCTTTGACCCTCACAGCAGCATGCAGCAGGCACAAAACACACACGCACACGCGTGGGCGTACCAGTGACGGAGGCCGTTGCATGTGGATTTGATGTGATGCTTTTACCTTTCTCATTCTCGCTTTCACTCACTGTCTCTCTGACATCCTTAGGGCAGCAGCGGTACAGCCGAGGTAATGACTGAGGAAAGCACAGTGCACTTGCATACATTATTAATATACTGTTATACGGAGACCTCGACTTCCACTGCCTGCAGGAGTCTCACACACTGGCTCGCCTGGTAGCACAAGTGGAAATGGTGTGCTGTGCCTCAGGGTGTGATTGCATTATCTGTCCGTATATATATATATATATATATATATATACACAGTACTGTGCAAAATTCTTAGGCGCCATATTATCTGTAGTACAAATTTTGTTATATAAGTTTATGATGTCTGCCTTATATAGAAAGGAGCGAGTGTGACGAAGTTACCAAAAGAACTCATCATCTCCAGCATGCTCAGTAAAACCTAACAGCTGTTTTACGTAGAATACTGCACACATCTGTATCGGATGCTTACTGTATGTTCCACACCAAATATTGACCGTTTATTGTTTGTTATTACTTAGTACTTTTCATAGATTTTTTTTTTAAATGTAGAAATGTTTTCAAAAGCATCATGGCATATGGCTTTTTTTGTTTGGATGTTCCCAAGACCTTTGTACAGTGCTGTAAATAAAACAGCTGTTAGGTTTTACTGAGCATGCTGGAGATGATGAGTTCTTTTGGTAACTTCATCCCAAAAAACCCAGGAGTCTACTGTACATTATTATTTTTACAGGCATGCAAATATTGTTCTGTATTGTTATTTATTCATTAATTTGAGTGTATCTTTGTAGGGAGTGTACATAATAATGCGGACATAATAAACCTATATAACAAAATCGTTACTACAGATAATATGGCGCCTAAGACTGTATGGAATACTAGGCTGGAATTCGAGTGTGAGTTAGACAAGGGCAGCTTAGTGAGATGATGTACAGTACAGTCAATCCTAATTCATGGGTGAAGATCTGTTGAAGTTAGGAGCAACACGATTGAACCAGAATAAAACTGATTACTGAAGAAATATTCAGGAATTTAAGCTTCAAAAGCAACATTTGAATGTTCTTTAAAAATGAAAAAAGTGGACCGTGTCCTGTAGAATACACAGCAACAAGATGGTTAATTGCATAATGAACCCCGTATATCATTCATATACAGTACATGCACAGGCACTAAGCTGATCTGAGGCTTGCTTTATAGATTTTAACGAGTCGGTTTGTGAAGATCTGAGCGTAAGCGACAGCGATCGGTCTCTCCTCCAAGCTCAAGATAAATGACTCAAGCGTCACCCCAGACTGCGCAACAGCCATGACGGCGTATGATCCATTAAGCGCTACGGTGCATTGGATCGGAAAATGTGTCAAACCCAATACTGATACTCTGATGTTCAGGTCTGTTTCTAATAGTTGAGCTCCAGTATTGAGTTGGGAACAAACACGCTGTGAAACCAAAGTGTTGGATATGAACGTCAATTACTTCATTTTTTTTCCCCCTCTCAAATCAGCGGCATTGTAAATGGTCAGATATGATGAAACGTTTATAGCCGGCAGCATTTGCAAACAGGCATAAATGTGGTAATGGAATCCACCAGCTTCGTGGCCTCGTTCTTTGATATTCACTGAACGAGCAGGAAAAAGCAGAACCAAAGCACCAGCTTTCAAAGGCAAACCACTTCTATTACCTCTGCCCCATTCCTGCACTCTCTCTCTCTCTTACTCTCTTTCTTTCTCTCCGCTCTCTTCCCTGCATTCATTATCTTTCGTCCTTCTATCAGACTCCATTCTCTCTGTCCGTCTGCCTTATTCAGCTTGCTGTGAAAATCCTTCATTATCTATCTAACCAGACGCTCCATTTGGCTTTGACTTCACCTCATTTTGTTGAGGTGCAGGTTTTTTTTTTTTTGGACATTACAGTCTATTGCTTTCTTTCTCTCAATGGTTCATTTGTGACTGATTTTTTTTAACACAGTAGTACATTGTTTTGAATTGATGGAAGGCTGTACGTTTACAGTGGACAGTGGAACCTCGGATTACGAGCATAATTCGTTCCAGAAGCGGGCTCATATTCCAAAATACTTAACTTAACTTAAGTAAAACAAATCAAATCTTCCCATAAGAAATAATGAAAACTCAAATAATCCGTTCCACAGCCCAAAAAAATAAATACAAAAAAATAATTAATACAATGTATAAAGTAAAAATAAAACAAATTTATCCGCACTTTACCTTAAATTTTTTTTTTAATAAATCCCAACAGATAAGTGTTTCTGTTTGTGCGCGCAGGCGCCGTGTATTTGTGTGTGTGTGTGTGTGTGTGTGTGGAATTAGCCCCTTCCCTCCCCTGGTCTTACACAGTAAAACTCCTCCTCCCTCCCCCCACCTTGCTTTTTAAGTTTCACAACAAACACACACACAACGGAAACACTGTTTTAACAGGGAAAAAAGAAATCTCTCTAATGTCACTCGCATGAGTGCAGACTAACGGAATCACTACTGTAAAGTAAAAAAAAAAGCAAAAAAACAAATGAACCAGCACCTTACCTTTGAAAAGAATCGTGACAGAGCAGAGTTTCTGTGTAGAGCAGAGTGTGTGTCTGTGTGAAGCTGGGGAGGGAGGGTGTAAAGGCGAGAGAGTGTGTGTGTTTGTTGGTGTGTGTGTGTGTCGGTGTCAAAAAACCCGGCACTTGTAAACAAAGACATGCTCGTTTTTCAAGTCAAATTTTATTAAAAATATCTTTGCTCGTCTTGCGGAACACTTGTAAACCGAGTTACTGGCAATCCAAGGATCCACTGTATATGCCTCCAAGATTGCACAAACCAATGTAGAACCATGTCACCGTATAACAAACCGCTTTCCAAAGCATTGTCAAAATTCCTTCCAGTAAATAGTTGTTGTGAAAACTCATTCCAATCCCATTTCATGATTGCTGCAGCAAACCCTACTCTTAATATTCTTTCATAAGAAAGCCCATGTTATCCTAATGCATCGTGTATTATAGCCAAAACCATTAAGACCAAAACATGTTTTCCTAACCATACCCTCTTCAAATAAATCATCTTAACCAGAAAGTCTTCTAAAACATAAAGTCATTCCCAACAGTTGTTTTTATAACCAACAACCAATAATCTCCACATACATGTTCATAATGTCATAATTGGAGGTGCCACTAATAGACTGAGACCCATAGTTACTCTATCCACTTCTAATCGATATAATTAAGACTCCTTTCTAAGGGGTCACCTAGGACTTGGTATTCCTTTGGAAATGTCCTTACTACTGTCCATGAAGCCAGCTCCCAATATTCAATTCAAGTCAATTCAGTTTTATTTGTATAGCGCTTTTAACAATTGTCATTGTCGCAAAGCAGCTTTACACAATCAAAAGAATTGATTTTGAAGTTTGTATGAAATGTGAATGTGTATTAATCAAAATGATAAGATTGTCCCTGATGAGCAAGTAAGTCAAGGGCGACAGAGACTATGGACCTATGGCAAGGAAAAAACTCCCTGAGATAGGAAATAGGAAGAAACCTTGAGAGGAACCAGACTCAGCAGGAAACCCATCCTCATTTGGGTGATAATGGATAACAGGGATTGATCTGCTGACTGGAATATATATATAGTATATCAGGAGATGTGTTTAAGTTAATATGGAGTCCAGTTCGTTATTGGAGGCTCATGTAGACTGTAGGAAGCTCCAGTCCTGAACTGTTGAGCGACTGGACTCACACGTCCTCAGAGAACAGCTATCTCCATCTGCCGAGACCAGGAGTGTTTTTGTGGAAAAGTGGACCCGTCCCCAGTCACTACACACATCCAACGAATCTCCATCCAGAAGTGTGGCACCAGGATGAGTAAGACAGGTTCTGAGGGCAATACCTGTATAATATAGCTCAGTGCTTGTAGACACCTGACCATTACTTATCTGGGAGGGCTTTCCTCTAGGTTCTGGAGAATGGCTCTGGGTTTGTATGTGGCTCATTCATCCAGAAAAGCATTAATGTGGTCAGGCAATAATATAAAGTGTGAGGGTCCGATACACAGTTGGTTTTTTCAGTTCATTCAATATATATGTGTTGAAACAGGGGCTTTGACATGGTGGAACAGGTTTACATCTTGTAGTTCCACTGAAGGGATATTGTAACATCATACAGTACACAAAGACATGGGGCAGTGGTGGCTCAAACTCTTCAGGCCTTGGGTTGGGGGGGTCAAGGGTTTAAACCGCGCCACCGTCTGGTTGCCACTATCGGGTGGGCCCTTGAGCCCTAACCCTACTTGCTCAAATGTATACCCAGCCACTGAGTTTTAGTGCCTGATGAAAATTGAGTTGGTTGCAACATGAAGGACTATTCTTAATGAGGTGCACTTAATACAGTGCTATGATATTATTATTATTATTATTATTAGTGCATCCAGATCAAATCTCATCAAGATGCAATCCAAATAGTAGGCCTGTAAAAGGCCCAGGTGTAAATGGGGTCAGAGCCCAAATAGGGAGATTCCAGATGTGGAACCAATCTTGATGCTATAGTTACTTGCAGGTTCAAATGTTGCTGGAAGCCATATTTTTTCTCGATCTCACTATTACCATTAAACACCAGCACTTGCCAGATTACACACTCGTACTCTCTTTCCCCTACACTGGCACTGCCACCTAAAGACCATCAGAAAAATCAGTAAACATTATCCTGAGTAGTTGCCTGAGTGCTTAGACATCTGGAATGGCAGGCTGCGCTTGACATTGATGAATGTAAAGTATACCTTAGCTCTTGTGACCTTCTCTGTAAGACTTGTCTGGGTTTCTGGTGAAAAACATTGTGAAATACCTGAGCAGCCTTCTGTGTGATTGACCTTCACTTTATTTCGTGGTCTCTGAAAGAAACAAAAAACATACAAGGCTGATATTGTCTTGTATAATACTTTGGTGATTCAAATCCGTGAACCACCTTGTGGTGTATGCAGAAATCCTTACATGCTATTATATGTCATTTAAGATTCTAAGTGGTGTTCAAGTCAAACTGGGGCTTGTGATGAAATGCTTCATGAATGATATCATAAAACCGCTTGACGTTCATAGAAGACTGTGAGCACAGCACGCCCCAAACGATTTCCACAAGTTCGCCCGATTAAAGGAGTTCCTGGGAGGCCAGCGTTTCAAGCAGTCCGAGTCCGGTTAAGGGCCCAACAGTGGTGCTGGGACTTGAACCCTACGACCTTATGATCAGTAGTCTTAACCCCTGAGCTACTCCAGCCCCAGTTGAATCCAAATCCAGAATAGTATATGTGATTTGCAGGCACCTCGGAGTCGCTGTTACTAGAGGAAACTCTGGTGACTTCCGGAAGAGGTGGGATGTCTAGTGTCAAAGTTATCAGATGCACAAAAGTGTTTTTCTCCAGGACGACTTTTAGCATTGTGTCGAAGGTTCGCTGTGGTTAGCAAGCACTTAGGAAAACAAACAGCAAGTGAAGGCCGCAGTGCAAAATAAGTAAATAAAAGCAGGTGTGAGGGTAAAAGGGGAGAAAGGAAGGAGTGGGAAGACAGCTGCATGCTGTGAAGAGGAACACACAACAGCCGGGGTCAACTCTTCTGAAATTCGCTCCCGTCCTGCTCTTAAAATGGAGCCAGCCATGAGCGAGAACCTCAATTTGGAAGAAGGGCTTTCGTTTTCCCTTTAAAAGCTTCAAGCATAATGGATTTGTGTGTGCGGTGTGAAGGTGCGAATGCCGCTTTTACACATAAAGGGAAGATTTCACTGCAGTACAGCAGTTGCGCTTGTCCTCATTCCCCGAGCTTATTTACGAACAGTGTTGAAGTACTCACTTGGAGTCACACACACCCCGGCTTTTAACCACCCGCTGTCAATACCTGATGTTATAGCTTCTTATAGCAGGCTTGTGCACTGAGATCCATTCTGCTATATAAGACAGAGAAAAAAAAAGTCAAAAATGTAAAAAGTATCGTTCAACTGCTCATTATAAAGTACGTTTCCAAAAAGGATTGAGTGTAGCAGATGGTTTCCGACAACGCTGCATCAAAAAAGGAGCTAAATAGTAAAGAGTTTATCACCTGTCCAGGTTTTTTTTTTTTTTTTGCTGCGAAGGCATGTGCCTCAGTGATGGCGGCGGAATGTGAGAAAGTAGTGCTATTAGACGGCGTCGTGCTGGCTCTGATTGGCTAATCAGCACAGATGCAAATGAGGCTCATTAGCAGCAGGGAGTATAAAAGCAGTTTCTCAGAAAGAGAGAGGGAAAAAAAAGTATAAGTAAATAAATGAAAGACCACCTTTTTTTCAGGTTGGAGAAAAACAAAGCGATATTTTTGTACGGCCAGGCACACACACACACACACCTACTCGGTCATACACCACAGGCTGTTTGGTTACACCAATCTGTATACAGCATGTAATTTCGCTGTGGGGGGAAACATGAGGGAATCCTGCAAAGCACCGGGAAAACGTGCAAACACACTGTATTTTGACAAAAGACAAGTTTGCATTTTTCTCTAGTGGGTGTGAAAGGTATTGCAACACATTCCCCTTTATGGTCACCGCGCGGCTTCATGCCTCAGGAGCATTTCGGTCGCACATCGGGTTTACGTAACAATCGGACAATTTGTGCGATAGGGTTGTTTAAATGCCTTACATCCTACAACATCTAATATTTTACTGTATCTGTATTTTTTTTGTGGTATAATAAAAATGTCTCAGAGTGTAAGACTTCTGTCAAAAATAGGCTAAGCGTCACTATACATATATATTTAGCGAAGCGGCGCGGGAAAGCCGTTTCTGAAACGCTCCGCGGCGCACCGGGTGTAATGTCAGGCATTGACACGAGTACCGGCTTAGCTCTGGTGACAGTGTCAGCAGCTGGAACACGACTCCACCGCTACTGACGGAAATAGCCGCTTAGGATGTTTAACCCGCTATTTCTGTAAACATGTCACACTAGCCACTTTTACATGGATGATATTTCTTCAACAAAGCTGAAATCATTCCGGAGGGAGGGTTCTGAGATGTTCATGATCAAAGTCAAAGGATAATGTTTTTTTTTTTTTTTTTCTGTATGTCAGTTATACACAGTGTTGGGGAAGTTACTCAAAAAAGTCATCTACTACAAATGACTAATTATTACTTTAAAATTGTAATTTGATACATTACTTTCAAGTTACAGTACTTTGAAAAAAAAAAAAAAAACATCTGTCCACCTGTTGTCGCTCCTCGCTCACACCGTAGGCTTTCTACGCATGCGTTCTCCCCTTCTGCAGGTGCGCGAAGGGGCGAGGCCACCAGGTCATTAATTTTAATGGATCTCAAGCTTTCTGTGCATAAACATTCCTCCGTTTTTTTTCCCTTCCTCCCTCCTTTAACCCTTCTCCATCCAAAAAAAGAGCGAACCCATTACAACATCAAATGTAAAACTACAACGATGATTGATTAAAGCACATGCTCGTTAACTGATGCTGCCAATTCCTATCCGTCACTAGGGGGCTCCACATTAAGGCTACTATTACCGCTCAGCCGAGAGGGACGAAGACTATCACTCGTTTCCTCTGAACCACGTGACGACAGCCGACCGCATCTTTTTTCAGCGCTATCCGCTCCTTCCGCTTGCGTGAGCTCACAGACGCCCCTGATTGGCTGTAGAGCCGTGATTAATGTGGGAGCACTAAGTACCTCTTACCCCTCCCCTCTGAGAGAGCTCGGCCAATCAGCTCTCTCTAGACCTCCGGCTGCGAGAGGTTACAGCATCACCCGGGAATCTCCGGATGATAGGACGAACACTTTACCACTGCGCCACTCGGAGGCCAAAACGTGATTTTTAAATGCATTTCATTCATTTTTAAACATTACATTTGTAACGCTAGTAATGTATTGTTATTGACATAGGTAACTGTAATCTAATTAGATGCATTTAAAATGTAACGCGTTATGAGGAGAAGTAATTAGATTACAGTAGCGTGTTACACAGTACTGTAACTCTAGTTATAACATGAAAAACAACATTATAACCACATAGGTTTTTGGTTCCCATTATGCAACCAAGGCAGCTCTGGCATTTCTGGGATTGGCTCTGCAGGTCATCTGGGGGCATGGTGATGTTGGCAGGGTGCTGGCAGTGGATGCTGCCAACTGCTGTAGGCTTCGGGTGGTTGTTTGTCTGGGGTACTTGATCGGATATGAATTCTGGTGGGTTTCTATTGTGACCAGCATTGACACTTTTTTTTTTCAGTGGGTTGTCAGATTGGATGGGATGGGCTTTGGTCCCACAGGCCTGGGTGAGTCTTGGAATTTATGGCTACAATAGTAACTATGCATCAATATTGTGCATTTTTTCCATTTCCAGGAGAGACTGTGTTAACAACTTTTCAATAAAAAAACAAAAAAACAAATCTGTATTTTATCAATGGGTGCCTAAACTTTTGTACAAGACTGTATATACTGTATATAGCATTGTGAATGTGCTGAGCATGTCATGGTTGAAAACGCTTGGGATCATATTGGGATTTTCTGGGTTCAGTCCACTGACGTGTGTAACATCAGGGGTGTCGATGTTGCTGGCTCACACTCACACTTTTTTTTTTTTTTTAGCTAGCTTTGCTTGCATATGCTTGCACCTCATGTTGAGCACTGCCTTATCCTAAACAGCATATTAAACCGCTCACTTTCCCCCAGCCATTCGCTCTACGAGGGTCATCATATTGTATGCCTGGAACGGTAGCGCCGGAGTTCTGCTTCATCAGCCACACGCAGGCTCGATAGAAGGAGTGCAACGTAGCATCATCTTCTGATCTCCTTGGTGAAATTAATAGCGACACAGTCATAAACGTTTGCCCTGGGGGTGCGCTTATGCCTTGATTCCCACGAGACGTTGCACCGTATTCAGTGGAGAACTGCTCGAACTGTTCATTAAGCCCTGTGAAGTTTTAGCCTGGGGTTAAATTTAATGCAACTCTTCAGCTTGAGATCCGGTTCGTGATTCAGGATAGATGCTTCGGGAGTGAATGGCGGCGCATCCGGTCTAGTTTCCTATTTGATTTACATAGAGGGCAACGGAGGTTAAGCTTTATGCTAACGGCAACTTATTTTTCCAGCAGCAGCCTGTCTGTATCCCCCCTAGCAAACTTGTTAGCCTTTAGTCTAGCAACCTGTCTGGCTGTATGCATCCTGCATAGAGAAAAGTGAGGTTTGTACTGTAAATATACACACTGAATCAAGAGCTACTAAAAATGTAGGAATAATATGCCTAAAGACATCTGTTAGTGGAAATAAGCATGACTGCTGACATAAGTGTGTGTTGCAGTGCAAGTGTAGCCTATTTGTATAATGCACAGGCAATGAGGCATCTCATAAACAGCTTGGGGCGATACCTCGGGATATGACGCTGTCTAACATGAGCTCTTGCAATTTCTGTACAGTATGCTGAGATCAGCAGAGAATGGCCACAAATGTAATGTTCCCAAAACAGCCTGGTATAGTTGATCCTGTCTAATATTCAATTCCAAAGCAACAAACTATATACCGTATAGTATACTGTATAGTATATATAGTGCAGAAAACATTTTATTACTAAATTTATTGCTATACGTTACAGAAGAATTGAAAGACTTTTAGCTGGCTATAAAAAGTGTTTGCAAGCTGTGATATCTGCCAGAGGAGGTGTTACTTACAGTAGTTCTGATTATGTAGGGTGCCCAAACTTATGCACAGTGCCATAATAATTGTTCAATTTATGGCATAAGAAGTAACTATACATGTTTGCTGAAGAGACCGTGTTAACATCTTTTCAATAAAAAAAAATCACCAATATCTGTTATTTTTCAAGGGGTGCCTAAACTTTTGCACAAGACTGTATGCTAATATATATGATACTATTATTATATTAATATAATGTACATCATACTTTTTTATGTTATGATATGTATGTCTATTTACTGCAAAAGTAAGTATTCAATTTTACTCACTCGTATTGTATGATATTAAATTTAATGGAATTTAAAAGAAAATTATAAATTGTTAAAGGAACAATATAAAACTCAAAAAGCAGCGACCTCGTTTCCCCTCTCGTCTGTTCCAATCACTCAGCATTCAGTATCACCAGTACAGTAATCACCAGCCTGATGGTCTGTCATCATCTTCACCTGTTTCTCACTGGTTCATGCCTTAAGTTAGGTTATTATTATTATTATTATTATTATTATTATTATTATTTATTTATTTATATATATTTTTTTTATTCTTGAATGATTCATATGTTTCTGTTTCCTTACAAGTGCCAAAACTACAGGAACTGACCTGAAAATGCGAGTCCTTCAGGAAGCTGGGCGAACTATTCCCCAAGACTACATTAAAAATACAAGAAAGAAAAAAAAAAATCTATATACTTTTAAATCTTTATACTTCACTAGATCAATGAAAAATGTACGCCTTAACCAATCCAATGAATTCATTACACATAGAAGTGTAATGGGAGATACAGTAGTATGGCACTTAATAGATCGTAGAACATTAAATACACTTTGAACTCCTCCCACTAAATCATTCTGAGCCCCCCAAACACCCGATCACTGCTTTTAGTTATTATTGAAAGCCAGCGCGTATGGATCCTGTCTGGGAAGAAATCTGCTTCAGGGCTGAGCATAAGAAAGCTGATCTATACGCTCTTATGGTCTTAACCGTGGGAGCATTACGGAAAGCTTCAGACTACACATCCAGGATCTGCACCCCTGCAGGGAATGAATGGCCTCTGTAGTGTGGCCTGGTGATAAGGGTTTATCTTTAGAAATCCCGGTGAGAGACGCACGGAGAAGGAGAAGGAGAGGCAGGCTGGCGAATAAAACGATCAGCAACATGTTAAGACACACAGGGTTGTCCATAATTTCATTACGATTACTCTGTGGACATTCGTTTCTTATACTGTATCACGCTTATGAAGTCAACTGTACAGTACGGTCTTCTCACATCATCTGTGTGACTCAAGGTGGCATCTTTCATTATCATTTAGACCACCACCATAATGCCTGTCTAAAAAACTGGGATAGAAAATGCAGACGGATTTACGGAAATATGGTTAATGATTTTTTTTTTTTTTTTTTAAATAAGCAAGCGAAACAAACAGGTGCAGACCCAATAGGAGTCACTTTAGCATTAGTGTCACGAAGCACAAGGTGACATTCCAACCTGCACTTTAATCCCGAATTGAGGTTCAGGAACACTTTCTCTCTACTAAGGAAAAAGTTTTGTTTAGTTTTGTTAAGGTGATGATGTCAAATCAAAACAACAACAATAATAATAATAATAATAATAATAATAATAATAATATAGCCTTCTCATCATGTTATTTGCATGAGGGCGAGTTTTTACCATTCCTGCTTCTTGAGTCAGGAATGTGAGTGTAGCTACCTCAGATATTCCTGTTATTATATGAATAAATTGGTATAATTAATCTTTTCAGTAATGAAGGATTTAACAGCCTTTTGTTGTTTGGTCGGCATGGTGCTTGACAAGGTCGTAAACCTGTAGCGCTCCTTCCGTTCCTGGAGTGAGGTGTAAACCGGTGAAATGAAATGCATTGCTCCCCCATAAGCCCTGTTTACAAAGATTTAATGACCAAACTTTAGTGTAATTGGAGGTCAATGGACGGTCATTACCAGAGGATGGTAATAATACCTCCTTGCTTTTAAGCACTTGATTTACTTTTCTACAAGGTTTCCAGCACTGTACGTGATCTCTTTCCAGAACGCCATAAACAGTGTAAGAGCGGTGTGTAATCACCAGCATCACCCAGTTTAATGGCTTTAGAGAAACTGGATGTAAGCGCAGTTCGTATTGAGTATTATCTTGGAGCCGTTACAGTATATTTGAATAACATGTAGATCGAGACCGGACAATGGAGCAGTGTCTAAGTCTAGTGCTTTGGTTTATAGCACAGTAATGCTCAATGCTCCAGTCTGATTGGTCAGATGATGGTGATTTATTTGCTGTAATAACGTCTCTGATGACAATTGTTTTTTTTGTTTTTTTTAATACTGACAGTCACATGGCTGCAAGGTGGCTTAGTGGTCATCACTGTCTCCTTGCATCTCAAGGTCCTGGGTTTGATTCCGGCATAGGATCTGTGTGCATGGAGTTTGTTCTCCTTGTGCGTAATGTTCTCCTGTCTCTGGTTTGATAATGGATGGATATTCAGTCAGATGATAGCATCACCGATGGTGCGACTACTGACAACTTTAGAAAAAACATAATACTACACATTGCTGCCATAATTCAATTCGCAGTTTAAAAAAAGGGGATAGATTTTTAAATTGTGTATACATTTTTTGGTTCCCTCTGTATATACTGTAGATACAGTGGTACCTTGGCATACAAATACCCCCCCCCCCCCC
>QMIH01000128.1:153650-163772 GCA_003987875.1 Clarias batrachus
TTGAGAATTTTCACCTTAAAAATTTAAAAGAAAAAACTTAATCCCACAAAATAAATGACTTGTTCCCACAAGAAAATATATATTTTTTGTATTAAGTGTAAGATTTGGTGAATTGCTGCAGTCTAAACAGTTCACTTTGGGTTCCCATCATGCTTTGGCTCCAATGGACGTGGGTTCACTATGGGAGTGTGCTGTGGCGTCTGACCTGGGGCTCTGGTACATGGTGGGCTGAACTGGGAAGAACTGGGTTTTCTGTTGCCTTTCTGTCATGGCCAGTGGAACCTCGGATTGTGAGTAACGTGGTTTACGAGTGTTCCGCAAACCGAGCAAAGATTTTTACTAAATTTTTAATCGGAAACCGGGCAAGTATTAGTTTACGAGCGCCGAGTATCATGCGACTCTTATTTTGACACCGAGCGTCACTCTCTCACCGTTTCACCCCCCACCACGACCCCCCCCAACCCCCACGGCTTTGCAAACACACAAAGTCTGCTCGTCTCACACACACACACACACACGCACAGACGCTCTCTTGCCTTTTCACCCCCTCCCCGGCTTCACAAACACACAGAAACTCCGCTCTGTCGCCATTCTTTTCAAAGGTAAGGTGCTGGTTCATTTGTTTTTTTTGTTTGTTTTTTTTTACTTTACAGCAGTGATTCCTTTAGTATGCGCTCACGACAGGTCAGAGAGATTTATTTTTTTCCGTTAAAATGGTGTTTCCATTGTGTGTGTGTGTGTGTGTGTGTGTGTGTGTGTGTGTGTGTGTGTGTGTATTTGTGGTGAAACTTAAAAAGCGAGGTGGGGAGAGGGAGGAGGAGTGTTACTGTGTAAAATGAAGCAAAGGAACACACACACACACACGCGCACACGGCGCCTGTGCGCACCAACGGAAACACTTATCTGTCGAGATTTATTTGTACTTTTTTTTAAAGGTAAAGTGCAGATTAATTTTATTTTTATTTTTATGTATTTAGTTTATTGGGGCTGTGGAATGAATAATTTGAGTTTTCATTATTTCTTATGGGAAATGATGATTTGGTTTACGAGTGTTTTGGAACACAAGCCCACTTCCGGAACGAATTATGCTCGTAATCCGAGGTTCCACTGTATATATATATAGTCAAACACACTTCGAAACGGCCATGGAAACATCTCTGTATTTTGGAAGAGCTGAACACTGGGTGAAGTTTGGCGTTTAGGCAAATCGCATCCACTCCTGTACTGACATATAATCTCACTGTGATGACTTTTTCACTCTCTGGCAAGCAGTTTACTTTCAAATGAAACACCCCTCCCTGCCTCCCTTTCGCACCCACCCAAAAAGAGTGACACTGAGAGGGAAGGAAATCGGAAAGAATGAGATCCTAATGATAGTCCAGGCTCCCTAATAAGGTGCAAATTCCAGGCCTCCAGCATGCATAGCACAAATTGCTTTTTGACAGTATATTTAAGATGGTAATCGAGTGTCATTTACTGCAGCCAATCTCATTTGGATTGCCTTTCGCATTTGCTCCCTCTGTCTCCAGAGCAATCGGTGTGTGTCCCAGTGGGTGTGTGCATGTCTCTCTCTCTCTCTGTCTCGCTGTGTGTGTGTTTGTCGCTATCCGTCAGTATGAGAATGTTTTTCCTCTCTTTTCCGTAGAAGTCATGTAAGGGAAAGGTTTTAGGCTGAAACCGTTACCTTTATTAGTAATATTCCTGCATTAACGGGAAAAAAATAGAAAAACAACAGGGTGACCTCAGAAGTGACATTGACACAACTGGTGCAGTGTTTAGCAAAAAAAAAACAAAGTGTTTTTTTTTTTTTTTACTATATGTTCTCTTCTATCCTGCACTCTACTCTAATAGGCACAAGTTTCTTGGAATGACTCCCTCTGTCGTATTTTCTCGCTCTTTCTCTTGGATGAAAGACCTGTCATGAGTGTGCGGTTTTAAAAAGCGAAATCTGATCTAATTGCCTGTTAGCAAGTGCCATTAAGTCCCAGGGGGCCATGGAATTAATGCCCCTTTATTATATATTAATAGGGACAATTAGCCGTGTAACGCAGTAGCCGCAGCTTATATCGCCTATCATGGTGCAGTCACGTTGTCTAGAGGAACTCTCATGCAGAGGCTCTGTAAGCGCATAGCATTTATCTTTAGATTTATTCTATTTTTAAAAGTGAGCATTTTTCAAATTCAGATTCGAACAGTGGCAGGGTAGCTCATCTTGACTTTTCAATCAAGTAGAACAGAGTTTCAAGCAAAGACCTCTTGCTGACCTTCATAATTCATAATATGCACTATATACAGTGGAGTCAATATATGTAATCTAAAAAAAAAAAAAAAAAATTGCAATACCTAAAACATACAGTTTGAAAAAATATCCAACTTTTGTACAACAGTAAAGTACAACAATTTTTTTTTTCTTTTTTTTTTTTTTTTACCTTTTAAGCTATTCCAAGTAAAACTAAGAGATACAACAACTATGTTGTGAAGCCTAATTTTTTTTTTTTTTTTTTTTTTTTTTTCTACAAGAGAGAGGTTTGGAGTGATTATAAAAATAGGTTACCTATAAGAATAAATAACATTTTCAGAATGTGACCTAGTTTGTTTAATTTGTTCATTATGACAAAAAATAAATTAATAAATGCGTATGCAGGATAAGAACCCTGTTCCTGATTACTCGTTTCCAGAACATCATACCTTATTAAAATAAATAATTTAAATTAAAATAAATTTCTTGTATGAACAATAAATGCTTCCATAAGATGACTTATGGAAGCTTACAAGATGACTATATGATAACTTACAAATGACTTGTTCCCACATGATCATTACTTGTTTCCACAAAATAAATAACTCGTTTCTACAAGAAAATAACTTTCTCCCACAAGACAATAACGTGTTCCCACAAAATAAATAACTGGTTCCCGCAAAATAAGTAATGTGTTCCTGCAAAATGAATAACTTGTGTGCACAAGATATTAACTTGTTTTCAGATGATAACGTGTTCCCAGAAACTAAAAAAACTTGTTCCCCTATGATAATAACATTTTCCCAGGAAATGAATAATCTGTTGCCACAAGATAATAACCTGCTCTCACAAAAGCAATAACTTGTTCCCACAAAAGAAATAACTTGTTACCACAAGATTATAACTTGTTCCCACAAAAGAAATAACTTGTTACCACAAGATTATAACTTGTTCCCACAAAAGGAATAACTCACTTCTACAAAAGAAATAACTTGTTCCCACAAGATAATAACTTATCACATGGTAATAACATGTTCCAAAAAAAAATCTTGTTCCCACAAGATAATAACATGTTTCAACAGAATAAATTACGTGTTCCCACAAGAGAATAACATGTTCCCATAAAAGAAATAACAAGATAAGAATGAATAATAATCACACCTTTTGGGCCTTTAGCGGCTCTGTAATTTTCAGTACCCAAAAATCCCAAGAGAAAATCTTTTTATTTTTTTTATAACAGCTGTATCTTCCCTTAAAAGCTTCACATGTTAATCTTTAATACATTTTTAGTACTTTAGTACAACCTCTCCTATAGAGAAAACATCATATCAGCTTGTGTATGTTTCATTATAGGTATTTCTTTAACACGATTTTAAAAAATGAATTTATTAGTAGCTTTTATTTACGAGGAGTATCCGCCTTTCAAGTCCCTGTGGATTAGTTGTTACTATAGAAATGAGAGTGTCATAGTTGGAATGAGCCCATTAAACATCACAGCTGCTGTGATGCTTTATGCACATTTCCATTGTATGTATGTATTGTCACTGGAGTTCTGTAAAAGCTGAAACTTTGCGGTTAGACGAAAGAAATATATGAGGAGCGAGATAAGGAGAGGGATCTCATCATGCTAAATGCGTTCCCACTTTCACATCTGACTATTCTCCTCAGGCAGTAGAACCAATCAAGTGGAACGTGGGGACTTGAGGCATGTGTCTAAGTGTATGTGTGTGACTGAAGATGGAGATAGACAGAGCGAGACAGACTTAAGGCACAAATAGCTTTATGTTCAGAAGTATCTTCAGGGAGCGTCGATAGCCCGGCACGTGCTTCCATGCGCACGTTCAAAGCCTTACAGCCCGATGTTCTCATTACATAATACACTAAGAAGGACATATTCATATAAATACGATTATACAGTCTACCCTAGATTCAGTGTTTTTTTTTTTTCTCTCCTCATTTTATATTATAGACGCTGCTGGTATGTAGCCAGAGTTGCAAACGCTAGCATGGAAAATCGAATCTGCAGTTAGTGCTAAAATGGGAGAAATATGCTGCGGCTTCAAGTCTAGAAATAAATGTGATTTTTTTTTATCCACATTCTCTCTGAAACTTATCCCAAAGTTCATGAAATGGACATGGGCTTGACTTTAACATGTGCAGATTTGAGTAAGCAGTGAGTTAGCATTCAGCTACAGCTAGTAAAATAGACCTGAAGCTTAATCAGCATTACACTTTTGTTGCGGTTGTTGTGGTTTTAAGTTGGTAACACATTTTAAAAATACCACACATTTATGTTTGCATTTAAAATACTAGCAGTACAAGCTAGCAAATTAACTTTCTATCTGGTAGTCGGAGCCTAAAATAAACCTTGTGTAGCTATAATCTATCTACTGTAGCTACTTAATAAACTGTTAAACTAATATCGTTCTAGAAACACATTTGTCTGTGTAACAAGCTAGTATCACAAAAATAGCATTTTCAGCTAGGCTTTCGGCTGCTATTGTCGAGGAATTGCCACAGCGGACCATCTGAGCTGCACAACAGCTTGGTACAGGTTTTACACTAGATGCGCATTTTATCCAGGCTTGGGACCTAGTGTGGTTGGGGTTTGGGCATAGAACCTGAGCCTATCGCATGGAAGTCAAGAAACCTACTACTGACCCACCAATGTCTGTAGTTTTAACAATTAGTCTAATTACTTTATTGATAAAGTATTTGGACCAACCTTGTAATTATTGAATTCAGGTGTTTCAATCAGGCCTCTTATCCCCAGTGAAAGGCAAACTTTATGCTGTAGCCTATCAAGGCATATTGGACAATGCTATGTTTCCAACTTTGTGGCAATAGTTTGTGCCCCAGTGCACAAAACAAGGACTATAAAGACATGGTTTAGTTCTGTGTGAAAGAACTAGACTGTCCCTAACACAGAGCCCTGACCTCAACCCTATTGAGCACCTCTGGGATGAACTGGAACGCAGATTTTGAGACAGGCCTTGACAGAATGAATGGGCATGAATTCCCACAGACACTCAAATCTTGTTGACAGCCTTCCAAGAAGCGTGGAAGCTGTTATAATTGCAAAAGGGAGACGAACTCCATATTGAAGTATATGTATTTGGGTACAGTGTTATTGCAGGTTTGGCCCATATACTGTAGTGTATATGTTCTCAAGAATATACTGTATTAATAATTCTAAGTGTCTAAACAGAGAAACTAGCTGACGGATTGATTTCTTGCTCACTGCTTTTAAAAAGTACAGTATGGCTGCCTGAATCAATTATGTTTTTTTTTTCAAAAATTGCTGTGGGTGTAAACTAGCCCAACCAAATAAGAAAACATTGAGTTGAAATGATGTTTTCTTTGAAATGAAAAGGAAACAAGTCAAGCAAACAAGTATTCTATTTCAGCACATCTACAGTACAGTAAAGTCACTCAGTTATCCAGTACCAACCCTATATCCAGGAAGAAAGGAGTCTAATGATTCCTTATATGTAAACTCTCCTTGCCCTGACTAGGTTTCCTTTTTTTTCCCCTTTCCGCACAATAAAATGGCAGATCACAGGTCCATAAATAACTTTTCATCATGCTCGGTATCCTATAACGAATCCAGACGAGCACATCAGTCATCACACCGATCTAGGAGCCTTGATTCATTAGAGACAAAAAGACACGCCGTGCATTCTGGGAAATTGACTATTCCGAACACACAGAAAGCATCATTTGATCCTCGACAGGCACTTCTAACAACAATCTACGAGTGTAAATTGTTTTGGCTTTGGAAGATTGCGCAGCGCACTGTTAGAGGCGATAGCCTGTTTCAGCCCATCTCCCACGCGTTCGGAACGATATTATTTCTCTCCTCAGCAACTCCTATGTCGCTTGTTACCCCCGACTTCTTTAGAACCAGATGAGTCATGCTGAGGGATCGTCTAAACCAGATGGGTTGGGGAGAAATGTGAGGCAGTGATAGACAGATGGATAGATAGATAGATAGAGAGATAGAGAGATACAGAGAGAAAACGATGGGCCTTTTTTTTTCATTATAAGATGCATTGTAAGGCAATGACAGAAACGAATTGACTTCCAGGTCACACAGTTCCTGCATGCAAGTTGTGTTATTTACTTATCAGAGTTTAAGAAGATGGTTTCTGTGAAACAATATGTACTGTAGAACAGGAAACATAAGCAAATTAGGTATATGAAATCTCCAGTATTGATATATTTGTATATACTGTATATAATGAGGGTTGGCTCAAGATTTTTGCATTGTACTATAGATCAGACATTAGTTTAAACAGACTCCTCACAAAAAAACAAACAATTTGGCACATCATTTCTTCAGTTTTGTATAGAGTACTTGAAAGTGACACTTGAATAAAAGTACAAAAATGTACCATAAAATCACCTTTCCAGAACTTATAGTCACATTTTAGACCATAAATTGAAAAAAGTCTTAAAGTTTCTGATATTTACTGAATGTTATTGACAGAAGTATTTTTTTAATATAAAATATTTGTATGTAAAATGTAAAATAAAGTATGTAATATTGGAAGTAAGAGTAATTATTCATGTTATTGAGATTTCCTTATAGTAAAGCAGAAGTTAAAATCACTTTTTGGAACATTACTCGAATAAAAGTCTTAAAGTATCTGATACTTTCTCAATGTAATGAAATTGCCAAAAGTATTTATTTTTTTATTTTTAAATCTGCAGCGATGTTACAGTAGATAACGCACCTTAGCCTGGCCATTACATTAGCCAGATATCTGAACAGACTTATAATAATAACTAACTCATTTAAACAGATTTGATGTTGTGGTGTATTCTTTTTTAACTTGCCTCAGTGTGCTTTTTTGTGTTGGATGGGAAATTTATTTCATTGACATTCAGTATAGAAAGAATCTTTCAGTCCAATGCACAAAAACCTTTCTTGCAAATGAGGCCATGGGTGCGTAACGCAATTGTTTTTAGCCGCTACATAGTTCACCGCTGTTGGTTAGCAGCAGAGCCTACAGCAGGTGTTTCCATGATCGTATCAGTGATCATTGATTCTACTGAGATCACAACAGGGACCTTCTGCTCTTGGTGGTTGGCAAAAGCCACACATTATGTTACCAACTCAAACTGGTGCAGTAACAGGAAACGAAAGTACTTAGGGGAAATGTATCGGAGTAAACGTTCACATTGTATTCATGAAATATAGTGGAGTAAATGTAAAAGTTAATTAATTAAGTAAAGCACAGATATACTGTATTACATTTCTACATTAGTAAAGTATTTATACTTTGTTACATTACAAGACTAGATGTGTTCAAGCACACTGTAAAAAGGCACATTATGCTGCCACTTCTTTGGTTTGCATCCTTTTTTTCTTTTCTTTTCAGATTTGCTTGTAAACATTTAGCCTTCCTTTAAAGATCTCTTCAAACATTAAGAATGTGCCCTTTAATTTTTATAAAAATTTTTTTATAGCTACATCAGTTATTTCAAGGCCCATAACACTTACATTATTTTTCACAGTTACCTTTTTATCTATTTCAAATAAAAGTAAATTATGATTTGCTGCCTCAATTTTGTAAGTTAACACAGCTACACTGATATCCAACTTTTAGGGAGAAATCACTTCTTGTGTGTCAATGCATGACTTGATTGTGTGAATTAATTAACACACTTTAAAGTTTAATCAACCATTCTATTTTTTTTATGTTCTTTTGCATGAAACAAGCTTTTTTGATGATTGGATCTTCAGGTACTTACAGTACATTGATGTCTATAAATTTCATCCAGATTATACAGATATTTTTTTTCTTGCTTGTCAGGACAAAAGGGAAGCGTGCTTTACCTCAAGGTTACCTCACTATCCAACCACTGAAATCCTCCTTCACTGTTATCCTCCATCTTTCCTAGCATAAAATTGTGATGAGCTAGTGTGTTGGATTGATGGAAAAGTCACATGAATTCCGATTTGACTGTTAAAAATAAATCTTTTTTTTTCTGATTTAAGATCAAATGTGAAAGTGGCCCAAATCAAAATGGAAAAGATCACATTTAATGTGGTTTGTGATGTTCACACTGTAATCTGAACCAAAATAATAAATAAAATAATATAAAATAAGCTATAAAAATAAAGGCGAAAATTCATATTGGGATACAAATTTTCCCATAGGAAATAATGCAGATGCAGTAAATGCAGATAATCTGAAATGCATTACCAATATTACAACCCAAAAATGACCAAAAAAAAATATATTATGACCACCTAAAAATATTACCAGTATTACAAAAAATAATTTCTTTTTTACAAAAAAAAGAAAAATTACGTAACTTTTGAACACCGCTGAAGACAACATTGATATCATGGGCTGGATCATGACATGGATTGGATCTTGAATTTTTCGTTGAAAAATTCTAATTTGTAAACTTGCGTTGACTGGCTTTCCATTGAATCCCATACGTTATCACAACTTAGCCAGTGTTCAGTCCGTTAAATTAGTTTTATATGCCAAAAATGCTTCATATGCTGATACAAATTTTTATGTAAACTTTCAATTCCTAAGATGAAAATTCAAAAGGGAGGGCATTCGTATGCCAAGGTTCAACTGTGTGTGTGTGTATATATATATATATATATATATATTATGAGACTTATAATTTCTATGCTTTAAATAAAAGTGTTTTATAGTTGGACAGCTTCCAAATATGACTTACAGTGCATTCCCAACAAATCTTTATCAGATACAGCCTATATTCAATAATAATAATCATAATAATAATAATAATAATAATAATAATCTAATTATTATTACTGTAATTTAGCATTAAACATGTTCTGTTTTGTACGAAGTTAATTAATTAATTAAAGATTGGCAAAAAAAAGCTTTTTTTCCACATATTTTGGTAAAAGGAGTTTTTATTTTATTTTTTTTAGTATTCATAATCTGTAATTTGCAACAGACAACTTTCATACTTTGGCTAAATGCATGTATTTGAAATCTTTAATCTTAATTATTAGTTTTGTACTGAGTTGTGGTTTGCAGGCTAATGAGAGATTAGCAGGGGAAAAACTGTTGCTAGTTAGCCTTACTGTAATGTTTTTGCTAATGTTTTTCCACATTACTTGGTAAAAATGGCATTGATTTTCCAAAAGTATTTATAATTTTCATGTTTTTGGTAAAAGCATGTATTTGAACTCTTTTACCTTCATAAATAGCTTTTCTCAAAACATTCACCACAGTCTTTTATTCCTATGAAAATTTTCAATTTTACTTTGTTTTTCATCATAGAGAGAGCGTGTGATGGTTTTGACATGCTCTTCTCACAGAGCTTGCCTTTTGGCCTGAATTGCTTGTTTGTTTGTTTGTTAGCCTTGTAACTCCAGTGCAAAACCTTAAACAAGCCTTGGCTTATTGACTACATGTACACATCAAGGAACAGTGTGTACATTTATGTTTGTGCCAAGTAAGAAGCTAATTATTTCCTTGGTTTTCTATATTCCTGAAACAGAACCTAGCATAGCATTTCTCTGCTACAAATGTTGATCTGTGAAGCATAAAATTAACAAATAAGTCAGTTGTACTGAAATGTCACATGACTGAATCGCATCTCGTCATGGACCGCTGGTGTTTTCCGTTTCTCAGCTCCTGTTTGAAAAACGGAATGTTCAGAGAATTTCTAAAAGCGGAAATCTAATGAGGCTTTTTCTGAGACGGATACGACATTTCAATCTGTGACGAGTGTTGCAGGAGGACGGTGACAGTGAAGCGGCATGACAGAGGCATAGCAGCTTGAATTTCAATCGTCAGAATGGTTATGGAAGGGATGGAGAAGAAAACTTAACCACTGAATATAAGAAGCCCTGTGACCTGGAAAACTGATGTACTTAA
>QMIH01000128.1:163833-203621 GCA_003987875.1 Clarias batrachus
TATGTTATGTAATATTATGTTATGTATATAAGAAAAACAATGTGTTGTGCAATGCCTATGCTGTAATAATGATGCTTAAATTATTTTGATGTTGAACCGTTTGTGGTCTTAGAGCTGTTTAATTCATCCAAAATATTTTTAATATCATTACATTCTTATTATTTGTTTTTTGTTTTTTTTTTCTTTAGAAAAGAGGGGGCCTTTTTAATTTTGGTTCAGAGTTCGTTAATGAAGCAGTGTTTCCTCTTGTATAATTTATCTAATTAAGAAAAGTTAATAAGCAGTAAGCGGAGTGAAAGCAAGGAGGGACTGTGTTTTCCCTCTTCAATAAGAAGTTATTTATCTGCCTGTTTTGCTCGTACGCGCTTGCCTGAGAGAGAAGGAGAGCAGGTGAGGCACGAACGCGAAGATGAGAAAAGCACTGAAACGTGTGTCAGGAACAGGAAGTGCACCGTTTCCAGAATCCAAACATGGCTGTCACCCTTCACCGTCCATTAACGCTGTCCTTATTTCCCTCATTTCGTTTTTTTTTTTTTTTTTTTTTAACTAAAAGCAGACTCACATGACTTGTAATCTGGAGACAAAGGGCAATTTGACATTGGAATAAATACAGTCAGAAGATGAGCTCCATTTGAGTTAATGCAAAATGCTTCATCAGTCCAAAACACACAATCAAAGAGCAAAACAACAAACCTTAAAGCAAATTAATAATGACAGCAAAATAACTCAGACCAGAAAGGGGAGGTCCTTCATTGCTAATTGGACAATAAAATGGACCAACGATTGTTAAATTTGCTATATACAACAGCATGTAATGGGGTCTGTTTGTTTAAAAAAAAAAAAAATTAAATGGTAAAATTTGAAGTAAGATTAGCAGGAAAAAATGTCTCAATTTTAAAAAATGTTATTGAAATATTGAGAGAAAAAAACAAAATATTAAAGTCATAATATGGCTTTGTTCTCAAATTACTGTTTGTTGTTCTAATTATATCAAGACATGTTTTTCCCGAATGGTTTTGGTTGGTACCGCCAGGTTCGATCCCCGGCCAGGCTCGATTCCCGTCTCTGTGTGCATGGAGTTTGCATGTTCTCCCCGTGCTTGGTGGGTTTCCTCTTGGTACTCTGGTTTCCTCCCACAGTCCGAAGACATGCAGATTAGGTTAATTGCCGTTCCCAAATTGCCTGTAGTGTGTGAATGAGTGTGTATATGTGTGTGTGTTGCCCTGCGATGGATTGGCAACCTGTCCAGGGTGTACCCCGCCTTCTGCACTAAGTCTCCTGGCTCCCCGCGACCCTGAATACAGAATAAAACGGTATAGATGATAAGTGAGTGAGTGATTTTGGTTGGATTTTAATATTATGACTTTTTTTCGATACATGCCATTTTGTTGTGAATGATGGTGCGAAACAAAAATCTTCAAACACAGTACAGTAAAGAGACTCTTAGCTGCAGTAAAACATTTGAATGGTGCAAACATTTTAAAGAAGGTTGTACATCCGTAGGTATTCCTGTGATCATTCAGAACGCCTGGCCCTTGAAAATCGATGGAAATCTGTGCAAGATGCAAGACGGAGCAGGGAAAAAGGAGTAGTGTTTAAGTACACTGAAGAATGTTAATGAAGAATACCTTTGAAACCCATTTTAAGCAAGTCTTAAGAAATTTCAGTTTTTAGATGGTGCCTGTAACATGGTACCATTGTATTTTTGACAGTTCCATGGCACTTTTTCAGTTATACTGTAGTACATGTGCCACGGTATGGTCCGTAGTTTTTTTTTTTTTTCTTAATTATTTTCAGAATGTCTCCATCTTCTATACTGCTTACCCTGTATAAATGGTCATGGGAAGCCTTGAGCCTATCCCCAGAGACTTTGTACACCCAGTCCATCTCATGGCAGACATGCACACTCACACAATCACACCATGGGCAATTTGGGAACTCCAAGCATGGGGAGCCGGAGAACCCAGATGAAACCCACCAAGAACATGAAAATCAGGAATCGAACCCCTCAAACCTGGAGGTGCAATTCGACAGTGCTAAGCACTACGCCATCATATCGCCCTATTCTCAGAAAATTAGGACTTTATTCCAGAAATACTGTTTTATTTATTTTTAATAGTGAGTATTATGAATGTGCAGTATTCTTATATTCTGACTATATTTCGGCTTTAATAGAAATCGTTAAATTTAATCTTCCATGCGCCATCTGGCAGATATCCAGTGAAGCACAACATATTTATTTAAAGTCTTAAATGGCGCTTGCGGGATTCAGCGGCACTGCGCGAAACGAATTGCGGCCTTTCACGGGAAAAAGCGGGCATTCTTAAAATATTTTCTAAATGTTATGAACTTATTCCTTGTTGAAAACTTGTATTTGTAAACCAGTTTTAACTAATAGCCCTAAAACGCCACTGTAGCTTTCCAGCTAGACTAGTGCAATATTTTAAATGTGAAATAAATCTGTTTAAATCTGTTTGTTTTTTCCTAAATTCTATCCACTTGCTTGTATGAACAAAGGCTTTTTACCTATGAACTACAATATTTTTGTGGCTCTAATATGGCAAACTAAATTAACTAACGGAACGTCTGTGTTTTTTTTTCTTCCCCTATTGGATTTCGGTAGGAGTCTGTCCATTTTCTATTTACCTTTTTTGTCTATCTCTATCAGGCTGGATGCTGTGTCTAAGCATGAGCATGTGTTGCACTGATCTTCTTCCCTTTCTTTGCTTAAAATGAGGGAAAGAAACAAAAAAAAGGATGTGCAGAAAGAGGAATGAGGGGAGAAAGGAAAGAGCACTGAGTGTGTGTGAACGAGAGAGAGAGAGAAAGAAAGAGAGGACAACAACAGGATGTATGTAGTTGCCGAGAATTAATCAGAAGGCAACAAAGCGCACGACCAGTTTCTGCCGAGAGAATCAATCCATTTAAAAGAGCTCATCAGGCTTCCTCTGTCTTTCTCACACACTCACACACACACACACACACACACACACACACACACACACAGACAGTGTTTTAAAGGAGAAGGCTATTCACTGTGTCTCGGGCTGCTCCTGGTTAATTATCTCACAGCAGCAGAAGCAGCAGCCTCCCTTGGACAGGCGAGACTATTTTCTGGCCTCCGCTCCACTGAGATTTATAGCTCTCTTTCAGCAGTGAAAAAAGGTAAAACAGAAAGGAGAAAATACGTTATTTGTTTGTTATAAAAATACCTACACCATTTATCATTTCCAGGCAAAATTCTTCTTCGGAATCGTATCGATTTCGTCCTGTGCTGTGCAGAAGATTAGCAGGAAAGAAAATTAGCAGTGTTTCGAGGTCAAAGGTTGTTTTTAAGCAGAGCCGAACCATTTGGGAAGGAAACCGGAGTGGAGAGACTGTCGTGCCGTTCAGCCGTTACAGAGGCGAGAGGTCAGGGTACCGAGGTGTTTACTGATTGCCGTCCTGATGGACGCCTGACCCTGTAGGAGCCATGAGAGGGCTCTAACAAACGCCGAGCCAACTGCTACGCCGAGTTTTGCAGTGTTTCGTCAGCCCGCTAGTTATCACCCACTGACGGGAAGAGAATTCGACTGGCGCTGACGGGGACTGGGATTGGTTGTTCAGCCAAGTGACTCGTTGTCGAGAAAAAGAAAAAAGGAGCAGTGATATGAATTATGATTCACACTGCTGTGAAAATGAGAGGTAGACTAGTTTAGTTGGCAACATCCCAGCACGTGTGTGTGTGGAGGTCTGTGAAAACCTGTCAGGTATCACTGTGGCTAATTCATAGCGAGACGAAAAACAGGCTTTGCCTAAAAATCAGGTTTGTCTTTTTCTCCCCTCCCGTGTCGTATATACTGTACGAAGGATGTTGAAGTCAAATCAAGACTTGATCTAATTTCCCAGCAATTTTGATGCATTTTAATTGCAGATATATACAGTACATGTGCCACAGTGTACTCTATAAAAGTTTATGGTATCCTACCTTAGTACATGTCAGGGTATGTACGGTACTGTATACTATAGTATGTATAGTGTATAGTACATGGTTCTACCAGGAACCAGAGTATGGTACTATGGAACAGTACAGTTTATCTACATTAATTATTACTATAGTATGGTACCGCTGTACTGTATGTACAGTATATGACACTCATTAAATTCCCTAGTGCATATTGATCCTTTTAATATTGCATACAAAGTTCAGAGGGGATATAATATGGTACCATACCCTACCATTCCAGTAGTACCTACGTACAGTAAAATACAGTACAGACCAAAAGTTTGGACACAACTTCTCATTCAAAGAGTTTGAATTTGTATTATGGCAAGAAAAAAGCAGCTAAGTAAAGAAAAAACGAGTGGCCATCATTACTTTAAGAAATGAAGGTCAGTCAGTCCGAAAAACTTTGAAAAGTGTCCCCAAGTGCAGTCACAAAAACCATCAAGCGATACAAAGAAACTGGACTGGCTGACATGCGGACCGCCCCAGGAAAGGAAGACCAAGAGTCACCTCTGCTGCGGAGGAGAAGTTCATCCGAGTCACCAGGCTCAGAAATCGGCGGTTAACAGCAGCTCAGATCAGAGAGCAGGTCAATGCCACACAGAGTTCTAGCAGCAGACACATCTCTAGAACAACTGTTAAGAGGAGACTGTGTGAATCAGGCCTTCATGCTAGAATATCTGCTAGGAAACCACTGCTAAGGACAGGCAACAAGCAGAAGAGACGCGTTTGGGCGCACTGAATGAGAAGGGGCGTCCAAACTTTTGCTCTGTACTGTATCTATAATATGGCCCAGTATATACTGTACAACTGTACCATATTAGATACCTGCTTAAATTTGGTGGCCACTGTGGTACCCAAAAACTACAGTACTATCGTATTCCAAAGTATTGTGGTACACAACATAATACTACCCCAGTACCCACTAAAGTGCCTACCGTGGTACTGTATAACATTATTTGGTGCCTACTATGATATTGTCTGAAGCACCACAGTAATACTTTGGTATATTATTATACAGTATTTAGTGTAATGTTTCTATACCATGAGGAAGGCCCGGGTTTGATTTCCACCCAATGCCCAAACCCCGGCCAGTGAAAGCATCGCCACTGGATCCAGGCCTGGATAAAACGGGAGGGTTGTGTCAGGAAGGGTATCCAGGGTAAAAACCTGTGCCAAGTTGTTGTTTAGATCAGATCTGGTCTGCTGTGGTGACCCCTTGACGAGAGCAGTCAAAAGACTGTATACCATAGTAACATTTCCTATGGGTAGTTTTTGGGATGGCCTAGGTTGCACAGTTTAAAATTTTGACATGATTTGTTCTTATAAATATTCCTGATCATTTCTGTGTAACCTCTTCAGAACCTCTGATTTATGGTACAGTTGTTGTCTTTAATCTCCAACCCAGTGACTAGTAGTGGTACAGTTTATTACGTTATTCTGTAAATTTCAGTATTTTTATTTAAGTAAGTGGCATCTATTGTGACATGATATTTAATAAATCAGCTCTAATTTTAGAGAAGGGTGGGATGTTGCGGATATGTATCTATACAGTACTTTCACTCATGTCAACTCCGTAATGTTATGTCTGTTTTTATTCCCGACCAGACAAAACAACGTGTTTGTTTTTCACAGCTACTGTATACTCACGACCTTACTTCTGTATTCTCTCTCTCTCTCTTGTATCGGTGTTAACAATGTCAAAGGTTAGTCAAAACATCTGAAAAAGAGAGAGTTTACTTACCTCGAAAAATACACATCACTTTATTTTCATTATCCTGATTTTTTTTCAGCTTAAAGAGACAGGAGCCTTGAGCGAGAGAGAGAGAGAGAGAGAGAAGCATAATCTTCAAGAAAACCGAAGTAGATAAATAAAGCAACATTTACTTTCACCGTTTTGTAAAAAAGACCCTTGAGCCATAAAGAGAGAGATAGATAGATAGAGATAGAGATAGAGAGAGGGAGAGTTTGGTCAAATGTTCTCTGTTAAAGCAGAAACTGCAATATAACAAAATAGAAAAAAGAAACTAAATGATGCTTCATATTATCTTTTAACGTCGTTTAAAAGCATGGTGGTATAGTAGGTACCGTACCGTTGCCTCCACACATCCCTGTTTGCTGTTTGTCACCTCCAGGGTTCCTGGTTCCTTTATTGTATTTTGTTACTGTGGAAAATTCTGCACTCGTTCTCCATTTCTCCCCAGCGACCCCTCTTGAACGCCACCGACCGAATTATAGAATTAAAGCTGCACCGTTCCCCAAGAACATTTTATATAGATAGGTGTGAAGTGTTTTTGGTGAACAAAACTTTGCAAATCTCTGACCTGATAGAAAAAAAAAGGTCTGCTCTTCTACTCCAGCGGCATTATGCGAATATTTCACAATTCTCTGTAACGTGCATCCGATTTGGCGGGTTAACTATCGCGATTTTCATTTTCAGCAGCCGACGCTGATAGTATGGGCATAAGTCATCTGTGAGTATTAACCGTAGCTATAGAGCTTAAACAAGCTTTCCTTGATTATAATGTGCACTTAGCAGCTTGCATAAAGGTATAAAATCATTCGCAGCCACACATTTGGATACACACTTTATGGACATGAAGCTAACAAAGGAACCGTAATAGCTTTGATACCATAGTGTGAGTAAAGGTAATTTGTGAAATGATGTATAAAAAGGCTCTCATCCACAAGTTAAAACTTCTCATTATCACTTTTTCTTTTTTTCAGTTATGGCTTGTAGCGCAAAAATACCTATGAAGCGATTCTTAGAATTTCTAGCCATCATCATCATCATCATCATCATCATGCCTATGATGCTTTTACATATGCTGCCTGTTAGAATTAAACCCTTAACCTAGAAGCTTAGGTTCGCTTTGGATAAATCCAGTGCTCTACAGCCAGTGACCTCTAGTCAAGCTCATCTCTTTGTTCACAATCTAATTACTAATGATAAAGATAAATAAAGCAACATATTTGCAACCCAGAAGATTTTCTTCAAGCATGGTCCTCTTCATGGTTCCCATTGGCTCCAATGGCTCCCATTTGGTTTGTTGTTTGCTTGTTTTTCTGCGTTATTAAAATCAGAAACCCACAACTGCGTGCACAATCTGTCCACTTTGTAGCGCATTGGAAGTGATACGGTACCAAGTATACGTATAATCCAGGACACAGTTTAAGACTACAGAGGAACGTATGGGCAAAAGGACACGCATTTCCGCATGCACAACATTTGTTTGACCCATTCCCTTAAAGTGTGACTAGATATACAGTATTTAACACCACATAACACATTAACACTGATTATCAATTATATACCATTAAACTGGCGACAGGATCATGGGCTCCAAAGCCGCATTCATGCTTTTCGGGGACCAAAGGCCATCCTGTCTGGTCCGATCCTGCAGAAAAGCCAGTTTAACAGAAATTGCAGAGAAAAATGTCAATGTTGGAGAAGAGAAAGAAAGGCACTAGAACACCCAATAGAGCACCACAGCCTGCCACACACAAAGCCCAGCCGGCAAAGAGCCCAAGGCCACTGCCCCGGGCTTCAAATTCCACAAATCTGTTTGAGCATCCATGACAAGCAATTGGAGATCCATGGAGGCGCCACTCCATAACCCACAGAACCCAAACGCTCAAAGGACGTCCTGGTGCCAGACACGACAGCACACTCCCAAAGGTCTTGTAGAGTTATGCCCAGAGGGGCCAAAGCTTCCCAGATGGCACAAGGGGAAAACTACACAATATTGGGCACATTGGATCCCTGTATACATATTTGTTCAAAGTATGATTGCATAAAAAGGAATCATAGATTAAACAATATATTCTCCTTGATGCACTTGCAATCAAGCTCACCGTGTATAGCTTTTTATTATCATATTTAGCGAAAGAAATATCCGAGGTAAAAAATATTTAATACTTGTAATACGACTTGTTCGACTTGTAAGTTCAAGATGTTTAAAACAGGCCTTTTTTGGATTATTTTAAAAAGTAAGGTCTCTTGGAGCTGCAGTCAAACACAGGAGAAGTGGGATATGGTTTATGGTCACACTTGTATAAAGTTTAATCTGTTTATAGCATCGATTACCTCTTTAGTCTTAAGCTTTTTGATGCCCCCCCCCCCCAATTTTCTTCCTAATTTAGTCATCGCCTAAATTCCCACAGTCTGAGCATATCAGATCATATCCGTCCTTGTGGCGTCCCAGTGATGACAGCTAAAAGCCACAAGCAGTTGTGGCATCATCGGGATCCGAACTTGCGATCTCGGTTACGCCCTAACTTAAACCTTTTTTTTTTTTTTTTTTAAACAGCCCTGAGGTTAAATATATGCAAAAAGTTTTAGTAGCGAGTGACGAGTTATCATCTTGAATAGCCTATGGCTGTTACATCAATGAACAAGTGAGTAAGAGAACTGGATTAACAAGTGAAGCTGTGCTTAAGAAATAAATGTATTATGAATTGCATATACTGTATAGATGAGTGAGTTAAAAACTCTATAGAAGAAAGTCGTCAGGTGAGTGTGGGGGAAGCAAGGTTAAATTGTGAGTTCTCTGTATAGGAAATTAAATCCTTCTTCTGACATGAGGAAATAAAGGAAAGCACAGACTATTACTGTAGGTAAAGTGCAGCAATCACCACTTCCTTTGGTAACACCTCACTCTTGTTTAGAAGAAGAATTGAGACATGGTTTCTATTGAACAGTCAGTTTTCCACCCTTATTAATGCCAGGACTCGTAAGATACTTGGATAAAGGCAACGTGATGCACTCCATCATGACACCACCTTGTGAATATGACATTGAAAGCTGAATAGTTTTTTCATTCTAACAATGATTTTGCCTGCATGTGCTATTTGGGATATTTAAAGATGTTCAGAGTGTAGTCAAAGGTCTTTAGATGTCCTATTTACATTCAAACTGAGGGCATTTTTTTGTACATAAAGGGGAAAAAAAAAACACCCTGCAGTATTATTTATAGGGAGCTGGTCAGTGTGCAGTCTGTCCCTATTAAACTATGTGCATGATGTGTAATAAAATAACACATTTTAAAGCATAAAAATAAACAGGATTTCCTGGGGCTCTATCTAAACCCAACCTCCCCTGACATAACCGGGCTGAACTTAACCATCAACTCAATATATTCCAACTTATGAAAATGCATATTCCAGATATTATTTTCCTTTATACAGGATAAACTTTAGGGCTTTTGTGGCTCAGTGGTAGGCTTTTTGCCTGCCATGCACAAGACAGCCAGTGCCTGAAACACAGAAACTGCAGTTGCAGGGCACCATCAGTGCCAGTCCAAAAAGGAAAGGCAAGCGGCCAAAGGAACATCATCATCATTGTATAAAATAAAAATCATCATATAAATTTGTTAATTTAACTAAAACCATAAAGCAATCAGCAAAAACATAAAAAAAACCCTGCCTATTCTTGCATAGGTTTCCATTGTGCCACCAAAATAGCCCTGACCCATCAAGGCATGGTCTCTACAAGACCATTGAAAGTGTGCTGTGGTTTCTGGCACCAAGATGTTAGCAGATTCCTCCATGGATTAGAGTTGTTTGTCCAGCACATCCAAGAGACGCCCAATCAGACTGAGACCTGAAAAATAAGTTACAACTCCAAAATCAGTAGATCCTTAGACTCGCCCATTGTCTTCTAGAGTGTTCTGGGATTATTGTTATTCTCTTTCATCAGTTTGTACTGTAGTTCAAAGGTCCTTTTAAATCAAGTTACAAGTCAAAGAAAACGTCAAGTAACGAGTCAGGTAAATACAAATCTCAAGTTGAGTCAAGTGGGGCGGGGTCAATAAAGTTAAAATCTGAATCGAGTCACTAGTTAGTCAAGTTCACATGCACCTTTTGAGTCAGTAAATGTGTGACTAATGTATGACTCCGGACTGAGTCACTTACTTGAATTCGTTTGTTGTGACTTGGTTTATTAATAGGTCGCACCAGCAGTGGTGCGATTTTCACAGCGCTTCTGATATTTCTGTCTGAGTAGTTGCTGTACCCGCATGATGATAATTAACATTCCTTGTACGCCCGTATTATTATTTTAAAAAGACACCTAGGGGATAAATGGTCTTCTGGCCTGTCTGTACTCTAAGTAAATCCGTTGATCGTTTGGAATTTTATAGAGGGCATGGTTTATATTGACTAATGCTGCAAGTCAAGTAGGCTTTTATTGTCATTTTAACCATATACAGTTCAGTACACCATGAAAAGAAACAACGTTCCTTCAGGCCAACGTTCCAAGGGCTACAGTACATACAGTACAGTAAATGCAACATAAATTAACAGAATCCAAACAGCTAACTAGGACACCTAAGACAAACCAAATTGACACCATAAATTAACAACAACAAAAAAAGATATGCGTAGCATATTATATAAACTGTTGCACTCGTGCCTGATATTTATGCTCATTTGTTCTTCTCTTGCAGCAGCCTTGAGGTCAGGATGATGCAAGAACCAGGATCTTCTCTGGCTTAATTCCTCTGGGAGGAAAAGACGGATTAGGGAGAAGTAGAGCAAGGTGACAGAGGACCATGCACACTTTCTCTTGTCCACTGGATGCGAGATAACTCCGATGCCCTTTGCTATTTAACAGAATCAGCTAATTTATCTCCTACTTCCAGCCCTTCGTTCTTTTTTGAGGAATACCGCATGCCTCAGCTGAATCCACAGACACAAGTTTGAGATTCGTTCTTCTGACTTCTCTTGCTGTTCAAAGGGTGCCCACTAATGGAGAGAAGGAGAGATTTTGGAGAAAATCGAGCCAGAACCAGAGAGTGACAAAGAAGCTAAAGAATCTGCTGAACACTCAGCACTTGGAATAAGGCCCTTGGAGATTTTGAGTGTGCCACTCTGTAGTTTAATCCCCAACTGGAAAAGGAACACAGAGTTTTGACAGCTATCCTTCTCAATATTCACCTCCGTTTATAAAATTTGATTCAGGATTTAATCAGGATGACAAGGGAAACCAGGTCCTCATGGTGGCCCATGTGGCTCTTAGCCTTAATGGGGTACTTTCATTCTGTGGAGGCTCTGGAGTTTGGTGGAGCACCGGGGCAGTGGGCTCGCTATGCCCGCTGGGAGGCAGGTTCAATCGGAGAGCTAAGCTTCAGTCTGAAAACCAACGTCAGCAAAGCCCTCGTACTGTACCTGGATGATGGAGGCAACTGCGACTTTCTAGAGCTCCTGATTGCAGAGGGACATCTAAAGCTGCGGTTCGCCATCCACTGCGCTGAGCCAGCCAGCATTCACATGGAGACCCGTGTCAGTGACGACCGTTGGCACATGGTCCTCCTTACACGCAACTACCGCGAGACTATGCTTATGGTGGATGGTGAGACCAAAGTGGCAGAGGTCCGCTCTAAGCGCAGGGAGATGGCCGTGGTCAGCGACCTATTTGTGGGAGGAATTCCACCGGATGTTCGCCTGTCTGCCCTCACCTCCAGCACGGTGAAATACGAGCCTCCGTTCCTGGGCCTTATTTCCAACTTGAAGGTGGGCGAGATGCCTCCTACCCTGCTTAACAGCCAAGGAATTCAGAGCGACCTGGAGTACTTGTGTACCAAGCAAAACCCATGTCTTAATGGAGGATTCTGTGTTGTCCAGTTTGGAGAGGTGCAATGTGATTGCACGCACACACGCTTTAGGGGGAAATACTGCAAGGAAGGTAAGAAGTAGTAGCTGTTTTGCATATTGTTATTATGTACTGTATTTATGGATGAGATGGTGTCTTGTTTAATGCCACTGCCTTTCAGTTCCAGGGACGCCAGTTTGAGCTTAGGTTACTGTCTTGTTTAATGCCACTGCCTTTCAGTTCCAGAGACGCCAGTTTGAGCTTAGGTTACTGTCTGAGTAGAGTTTGAATGTCCAACTGATTTCTGTGTATACTGTATCATATCAGCTGGTCCCTGGTAATGGCCATCTCTACTGAGTGTATTCCTAGTCCTTTAGTCTTATGTTGCTTATCAGTTTCAACAAAGAAAAGGGAGAATGTTTGGCATTGTTCTCACTTGCATGAAGATGCACTGCCAGTCATTTTCAAGATCTCTACATACTGTAGAATAAGGGTTGTTCTAGAGAAATTAACCAAGCAACCATTAAGAGGACAGGATTTAAGGTTGTAGTGATCTTAGGAACATAGTATAAAGTTTCCTGTGATTGGCTGTAGAGTTATATTTTGCTCGAGTAGGTTAGTACTTTACAATAAACAATTGTGAATATTTGAAGGCGGTAATGTGGAGTAGTGTTTAGCACCGTGGAATCACACCTCCACGTTCAAGGGTTCAAATCCCATCCTGGGCCTGTGTGCTGGAGTTCTGTGTGCATGTCCTTCCCATGTTTGGTGGGTTTCCTCCGGGTACAAGATTGCTTGTAGAGTGTGTGTGTGTGTGTGTGTGTGTGTGTGTGTGTGTGTGTGTGGTGCCCTGAGATGGATTGGCACCATGTGCAGGTTGTATCGTTCTTCATACGCTGAGACGAGTGTCCTGTGATGGCTCCAGGCCCCCTGTCTACAGGATAAGCGCTATAGAAGATACTTACTTAAGATATAGAGATTTTTCTTTCAATATATTTCACACAAGGTCTTAGTGTAGCTCAGCATTGAGTAAACACAATTAAATTCAAAATTAAACAATTCTTTTCTTTTCTTTTTTTTTCTGTGTGAAGGTTAAGCGTTTTGTCCCATTCTGGGTTTCCAGTACACTTTTAAACCTTAGGTACTACTTCAGGATGAATGAAACTACGCTGAACTTTTTTCACTTTGCCTTTCCCTACAAGCACAACACAACAACAAATTCCTCCAATTCCCAGCCAATCACTCTTTCTCCTTCCATCCCAGAATGCAATTCAATTTCCCACTGAGGATCTTTGACCCCAATGCGCCGCTTGTTTTCTCTCTTTCACCGTCCATTTTTTTCCCCCGAGAGATTTCGCTCGTATCGCTTTCACTTGCCATAGAAATTTCCTTTTGTACTGTTACTCACTCTAACAACATCTGCCATTTCCTATCTTCTCTCATGCTTGGTTTTGTTACTTTTATTTTCATTTATCCTTCTCACTTTTGCCTACACTGATACTCCTGCACGATTCTTCCCTTCTTTAACAAATCCTTGCCCTCCAAATCCCTCTTTTTTCCCCTCTCTTCTTCTTTAACTTCCTTGCCATTTATCTTCCCACAGTGCTATTGTCTATCCTAAGTTGTATGCTCCATATTTCTGCTGTTCAATGCACTTTCTTTTTCCATTTTCCCCCGTCTGCCCCCCCCTTACATATCTTCCTATGCATTTTTAAAAACTCACTTATTTCTCGTTTTTTCTTATTTCTCCATTACAAGAAATCCGTAAGGTTTATTCTCACGTTGTACAAACCCGCGAACAGCAAGTCGCAGCAGTGCTGCCTGTCATTGTAGTTGCTGGTGGCTGACGGAGGTGTCAGGATCATTTCTCCCTCCTCTCTCGCATGTGTTTATTCACCCTTTTCTCTTTTAATGTGTCTCATTTTCACCTCTCTCGCTGCATTTTTCTCCACCTCACCACGTCTGTCCCCTACCCTCCTCACAGGGTGGAATGAAGTGTATCCTGGTGGAGTGCTGATACCGTTTAGCTGTTGGCATAAGCAGGATGCGGAATACCAATGTGCGCCCACTCTGACTGCAGGAAATATGTTCTTTCAAAAAAATAAATAAAAATAATAAAAATAAAAAGACCGAGTAAGGAAAGGAGGAGGTGAGAAAGAGAGAGAATTCAAATTGGTTTATGTTTTTTATTTATTTATTTTTTTGTCGCTGAGTCATTTAAAGGCACTAAATGAAAGGGTTAGCATTTCGAGCTGTAATAAATAAAATCCCTTGTTCAAACTCCAGCGCATCTGTTTTATGTTTTCTTGTGCAAAAGCATGTAATTTAGCACATAAGCATATAAACTCGCCCGGCACTTTAATAGGAGAATCTGAACATGACTGCAAAAAAGTGTGCATCCATACGTATTTTTTATACAGTATTTATATTTAATTCCCAATATGCCTTTGAAACTAACAATATAAGATGGAATAGATCTAGACCTACCTGGTGAACTGGCACTCACCTTTTCTCTTTGCCATCTTTGGGTGGGTCAGGAGTACAGTACATCGGAATTGTTCTCGCCATTCTGATCCATTAAGTAATGTTCAGTCTTTTTGTATTCAGCATGTGCACAAGTGCTGGAAAGTCAGTGGCTTTGGCTTTATTGACACTGTGCTCTTGCTGTCCTGTGGTGGTGTTAATCAGAAGGTCAGAAGGTTAGGTCAGAAGGTCCCAGGTTCGAACCCCAGCACCACACAAGCTGCCACTTTTGTGCCCTTGAGCAAGGTCTTTAACACACAACTTCTCAGATGTGTAACGATATAAATAGGAAACGGCATCTACCAAATGTTTTATGTTTCGTACTTTTGGGTGACCCTGTTTAATCAGGCAAAATAAAAAGGAAAATGCAACAGACAATGAATAGAATCATACAGGTTAAGGGATTCATTAATGTATTACAATAAACTTAAAAATAGGGAATATGCGGAATATTTCAGTGAGGTTAGTTACGGCATAGTTGGAGGAACACCAACTCAAATAACCACCATTTATAATTGTGGTGAGCAAAAACGTAACACTGATGAGTTATTATTTCGGTTTTTCAGCTGCTCCAGTCAAGGGGTTGCCGCTGTGGACTATCTGGTCCATACACAACTTGGCACAAGTTTTACACTGGTGCCCCTTGTGATGCAACCTTAATTAAGGGTATTATACGTCGAGCGTAAGGTTAAGTGTGTTCCTCAAGGATCCAACAGTGGCACTATCCGCTGGTGGTGGGGCTCAAACCCGGATCCTCCAATCAACAACCTAGAGCCTGAGCCACCACTGCCCCCACACCTATACACTGCTGAATAGTAATAATCAATGCCTTGGTCAGTACCATCACAAAAGGATTGTTTTAATTGATTGCAAATCTTTTTTTAATCAAAATATGACTCCTAAACTAAAAAATAATAATAATGAAATTATGACCCGTTACCTCTGGCATAAAAAGTCTAAAGATGCAGAAAGCAAACTAGTCTGCGTGGGTAGACCCAGTGACACAAATTTAAAATGTTCTTATTAAAAAAAAAAAACCTGAGACCGAGTGGGAGATGAAAGAGAGAGGATATGAATGAGGAATGAAGTCATCACTCCTACCTTCATCCAAGCCCATCCTTTTCTTTCCCTCTTCCGTCTTCCTGTAATCGCACACTAGTCTGCGTGCTCGCTCCCTCTCGTTATGCCACCTATGAACCAATTGCCTCCTCTCTCCCGTAGTGCCGGGGTGTAATTAAAACGGATGCTTAATCACCTGCATGGGCCATTGTTTTAATTATGACCTCAGTCTCTTCACGCTGAACCTTCATCGCTATAATAAAGTGTACCACTTCAAAAATTTGGCTATAATTAAAGGCTACGTGAGCTTTGCAGAATAGCAGTGGTATTTAAAAAATATATATATTTACCCAATATCTGTTTTTCTGTGAATAAAAAGCACACACACACACACACACACACACACACACACACACACACACAAACAACAACAAAAAAAACAAACAAACAAAACAAAAACAAAACAATATATATGCACACACATGAATGTGTTGATGTTTAGCTAGGATGTTAGCCAGCAGTTAGATGTTCTGATGATGCTGATAAAATAAATGAAAGTGAAAATGTACAGAGTAAAATAAATTGACACATAACTGAATCAAATATAACTTGAAGTCTTTTTTTTTTTAAGTGTAGCAAACATATATTTAAGATTATGGTTGTGCTAACAACAGTGTGCTAGCTAGTCTAGCATTTTCTACTGACCTTGTTTATTAGCGATGTTAGCATTTCTCAGCGCTTTCTCAGAGTTGAAAATGTTCTCAGTATCATGTTCTACCTTTAACCAGATAATTATCAGGGGAAAACAAAACAAATACACACACACATACACACACACTATGAGTTTTCTCAATGCTAGCCAGTGCTGTGATCTTTTCCTATGCAGAGCCTGGGTAATAAAGGCGCTCAGGCACTGCTAAAATAAATCGTTTTCTAATCCATATCTCCGCTCAGGCAAAATGTCACAGCAGAGCTAGTTTACTCTCCAGACAAATCCAGTTTCTGTAATTACAGATATGAAATCCGATGTGAAGAAAATGAAAAATTGCACGAGTCGCAGAGCTGGCTAAGCCCGAAACGCACTAGCGCATAATCTAGCTCGGCTTTCCGCACCTTCAGTTATTGCTGAGTTTATAGGTTTATGAAACTGTTGTAAATTGGATTCAGAAGTGTTCTTTTTGTGACTGAAATGTGGAATTACCTGAGAAACATGAATAACAGTAGGAAGGTGCTTAACTATCCCGTTATTAAGTGTACGGAACAAAACGGCTATTCACTTAAATGATGTCTTCTGATGGTGATGGATTCAGTCAGGTGTTTTTTTTTTCTGTTTTTTTTTTTTTTCCTTCTGTGTGACAATATGGCAAGTTACTGCATCACTTAGCATATTAAATCAAACAGTAATCCTTTAACCAGATTTGTATCATTACTCGTCATGTCATTTCTCCTGATGGCATGGTGGCTTAGTGGTTAGCACTGCCGCCTTGCACCTCCAGGGTCTGGGTTCGAATCCTGCCTCAGATCTGTGTGCATGGAGTTTCCTATAGGTGCTCCGGTTTCCTCCCACAGTCCAAAGACATGCAGATTAGGCTAATTAGGCTAATCACCTGTAGTGTGTGTGTGTGTGTGTGTGTGTACCCTGCCTCATGACCCTGAGTGAGAGTCATTTCTCGTTTAGCCTCATCATCACTTCTACTGTATAGCAGGGCATGGGCTGCCCCTTTTCCACAGGCTGTACACACACACACACACACACAGACACAGACACACACAGACATTCACCATACTGACCTTTCTAAACTTGCATCCACACAGCAAGACTGTTCTCACTTCATCTCTCACACACTTGATCACACACAACAGTGACCTTTTAAAGTGACTCACTCACACACATTCACACGCGCACACACACACACACGTGTGCGCAAGGCCCGAGCATGTTATTACTTCACAGCTCTATAAATGTCGCATTCTGGAATCTTCGTACAATTACGTCGATCTGTCAGCTTGATCCTAATATAGACCGAGTTTGACACAGTTCTTTAAACTTACACACACACACACACACACACGCACACACACACACGCGCCCGCACATATGCACGCTGCTCCAAATTCCCCACTTTGTCCCCAAATATCTCCCATGCGGCTTCGTGGCTCTGACACCATGGCAACAGGATTAGATGGGTGGTCAGGGAGAGGAGGACATAAAGGAGAGTAATACATCATGGCGATAATTACACACACACACACACACACACACACACACACGCACACATAATTGCACTTTAGCCCCACTGGCAAGGGGAAGGAGCCTCTCAACATACATGAGATTAATGATCAGGCTCTTGTCTCTTTACGCACACACACACACACACACACACACACACACACACACACACACACACACACACACACACACACACACACACACACAGAGCTAGTTGAAAGCTACACAGCCCCTTTCTGTTGTGTCATGACGGCTCCAGTGGACATATTGACCTTGCATTACATTTAATAATTCATCTCAGAGCCACTGGTCCAGTAGTGATCGTACTTGATGGAGAGCCTCCCGTAAGCAGGGATGTTTACTTAAGGGCTGTGACATGACACCTACAGTACAGCACGTGAGCTCTTTATAAGCGCCGACGTAAAACCTGTGACTTTGACAGAAATGCTTGTTCCAATATGACCAAGACTGCTTTTGTCAAGACATAATCTGTGCCATACTGTATAATATATTTCTAGTTCTGTGTATGCTATTTTTATTTCTATATGTGTCTGACATTCCAGAATGACACGAAATGATGAAAACAGATCATTCCTTGCCCACACGGTTTCCGAGATGTAAGCATTTATGCTGGCTGTGTGTGCGAGAGTGGAAGCCGTGTGGCTTAAGGCAGTTGCTTGTTGGTTGTAGCCATGTACATACAGTACTGTACCTGCACGGCTCCCACAGCGGAAAACTGCAAGCTAATACTGTATCACAGCTAACCTTTCCCATTGAATGCACTTCACTGTTTCTGAACCAGATATCTCGGGCTAGATAGATCTTAGTGCTAGAGTTCTGATGTTTTTTTCTGAGAGTGGAGGCTTTAATCTTATGGAATGTCAATTTTGGTGATTGCACTCCAACATTTTTGATCACGAGCAATTTTAACAAACTGGAAATTTAGGCGGCATCGTCAGAAAATTTGTCTGAGTGCAACCTCCACGTTGTACTCATGGTTTAAGTTGGGTTCTGTGTCAGGACGCAACCTCATAATAACAGCCATTATGTGTCCAGACCATTGATTATTCATTCATAGTTGCTTGATGCGTCAAGAAGGACATGAATGAAGGGGGGAAAAAGTGTGTGTGTGTGAAAAAAAAACGAGACATGGGACGTGAGGGAAAAAAACTGTAGGAAAGAAAAACAGGACATATGAGGAAGAAAAAAATTTGAGACTCATACTTCCGGCGCCAAAATACGGAAAGGACAAGCGTATAAGTACAGAATGAATGTCTTTGTATTATATGCCAAGCAGAAAGTAAAACTTAGCTACTCAGAACTTTTTGCAAGATCTTGCGAAATATTTGCAAGAACTCAAGAACAAAAAATCGCACAAAAAAAAAATGAAGCATTTTTCTTGCTTTTTTTTTTCCACCCATATCCTGAGGCGAAAATTTTTTTTCAAGCTTGGCAATTTTTTTTTTTCATCCAACGTTTATTTTTTTTCCACCCATGTCTCTTTAGGGGCTCATTAGGCTACTGATCTTTGCAAAGAAAAAAAATGTTTTATGCTATTTATATTTCAATTAAACGCGCTCCAGAGTAGTGCAACCAAGGTTGCTACCTTTGTTTTCCAAGAACCTTGACACGACCTACTGACCAACAGTTGACTAGAGCCCTATTTCTTTAAAGATGGACATCTTGTTTTGCAATATAGATGTATAAAATACAGTGCTATAAAAAAAAATTACTATATAAAAAAAAAAAAAAACAGGACGGCGTGTGGCCTGAGAAATGCCGTATACGTTTCGATAGTTTCGACAGATAGTTGAAAAAAAAAAAATGGGGAAAACGTGGACAGGTGGAAACCTCAAGTGCAATACACCTCGGTGGTGAACCTGTAGCTGATGTTACTCGTTTAGATTTCCGCCTGCATGTACTGCGTATACTTTTTGCAGTTGTGTGAATGTGTAGAATGGAACAAAATAATTGGTAGCATTAAGCATTTTTTTGGTAACTCTACTTCTAGCAGAACACACAGTGACCTTTTGGCGTGTTTGTTTTACCTGAAACACTTTTGCTGAAAAGGAAAATGCCAAAGACATTCCTCTATACAAGAATTTAAATAATATAATTATACAGCCCTTTGTGCATTGACTTACCTATCTAAGCAATGGTGTATTATTATTATTTATATCCAATGTGGTTTCGAGGCACCAACGCTAATCCCTGGAGTCCGGTCGTCTGGTTAATGTATTTATAATTTTTTCATGTTCTTCCCGTGCTTGGTGGGTTTCCTCAGGGTACTCCGGTTTCCTCCAACAGTCCAAAGTCATGCACATTGGGCTAACTGGCGTTCCCAAATTGCCCATAGTGTGTGAATGAGTGTGTGTATGTGTGTGTGCCCTGTGATGGATTGACACCCCGTCCAGGGTGTCCTCCCCTCATGCCATAAATCTCCTGGGAGAGGCTCCAGGCCCCCCCGCGACCCTGTGTATAGGGTAAAGTGGCATAGATGATGAGTGAGTGAGTGAGTGAGTGGGAACACCCAGGGTTTCTGTGTTATAAGCGCCATGATTTTGCGTATAGAATGTATAGTCCTACATTTACACATTCAGGATCTACAGTAAGACAAACGACTGAAATTGAGGAAGTTCCACCTTGCGTGACTCAATGCACATTCTCCGTCTCGTAACCTGACAAATCTGTGAATATTTAGCGAGATCTCGCTAAATTTCGAATGAAATTAATGTCAATTCCTTGTAAGGTGTAACAGCGATAAAAGTGGCTTCCCGAGCGTGGACACACATGGTCGTCATCAAGCCTGCAGAGGTGGTGAAAACACATTTCGCAGGGTGCAAAAGTGATTAAGCGTCACTCCCAGTGTTCTCCACAGCTCTCTTGTCTCACTCACTTAATTTGGAGCCGGGCTGGAGGACATCCAATGGGAGAAGGACGGAAAGAGGATCAAACTGGATATTGAATTCTTGCTGTCTGTCTCCTGCCAATACTTGTAATGAAAAAGTCCTTAAACGCTGCAGTTTGCACTTTCTAAACAGTGAACCAAACAGTTTGTCCTTCGATCTGTCTCTTTCTGACGAATCTTTTGTATCCTTATAAATAATTTGGTGTTCCAAGTTTTTTTTAAATATTTGATTAGTGCTGGAAAAGATTTCACTTCCACAAAAACCACAAAACCAAGAGTCTTGTCTGAGAGTCAAGTCTGAAACATAAAAAATTCTGCTTGTGTATTCTGTCTGAGAGAACTGTCTGACTTTTTTTTTTTTTTGTAAATCATTATACGTTTATTCTGCTTTCCTGCATATCCCATAACATTGTGTGCCAAAAATTGGGCGCAGCACCGAAACCGACGGAATAAAATGAAATAAATAAAAGCTTCCATAGTTACATAACACTTGTGCTATTTTTTTCCATCTAGCCTAACAGGCTTAGTGTCAGCATCTGCCGCCTTTGAAGAATGTCTCGAATCATTTCCCTAAAGATACCTTCATAGATTTGGAGTTGCCTTCTCAGACGATAGCGTAGGCAACAAGTCAGCTGCCTTAAGTTTCAGACATGGCCGTGTCTTTAAACAAACACTTCTGCTCTAAAATGTGTGTCTCTCTTCTTTTTTTTTCTTTCAGTCATCTCAATTAGTCATAGGAGCTTGACAGTCGGTACCTAATTATAGACTAAATAGATTAGCATTATGATTGTTTCACTTGAGCACATAGCTATCCCTCAACCTGATCCATCACAACTAACTAGCAAAGTTTGAACACATCTTTTGGCAGATTTGTGGAATTCAACCATGTTGTCTTGAAATATATTAACATTACTGTGCAAAAGTCTTGAAGCCACCATTGAATTCTTCATATTTTTTGCTTCCAAAGGGCCAAATTTTTTTGTATTTTTAATGTAGCCTCCAGAAATAGCTTAACTTCTATGGCTTCATTTTGGAAATGTTTTGGTTCTCATTTGTAGTCCAGTCCCTGTACCCGAGCATTTTCAGAGGAATGGTTTTGTTTGCTACCCCACAAATTGGCCTATGGTTCATCCAAGCATACAAAACAAAAATCTAACTTAAGCTATAAACCAGTGAGAACTGGGGTACAAATGATGACAGATGATTACTTGGTGATTCTGAATGCTGAGTGGTTGGAACAGACGAGAGGGGAAATGAGGTTGCTGCTGAGTTGTGTCTTTTGGTGTGTTGCAGTAAAAACCTTGGTTCCCATTCCTTTAATGCAATCTACATTGTTTAATTTGGCGCAAGACTTTTTCACAGTACTGTATATGTGATTTTCTAAGGTGTCAGGCCATGTTGCAGAAAAAAAAAAATCTAATTTAGATATGGGCTGAAATGGGCATGAAAAACCGGAAAAAAACAAAGAAATTAATACACGAGTTAATAATTTGCCTAAAGATCCTAGCACGATTTCTGCGACACCATCATTTGTAGTTGGTTTTTTGGTTTGAACCGGTCTGTGATTGTTTTTTCAACAAAAATTTTGCATTCCAAAGTAAAGCTGACCTAATAGCATAATTTGAGGGGAGTTTTGGCTCAGGTGACTAAGGGTCTAGGTTGTTGATTTGAGGATTTGAGGATCTTAGGAACTGCGTTCAAGCCCTACCTTTGGTGGGTTGCTACACCCCATACTACCCAGCCACTGCATGCAGTGCTGGTCCCAAGCCCGGTTAGAAAAATGGGAGGGTTGTGCCAGGAAGGGTCAAGTTGTTTGGGGAGGAGATGGTCTTCTGTGGCGACCCCTTGACCGGAGCAGCGGAAAGAAAATTAACAGCATAATGTTAAACCACCCGTCCTTGATCAGGCAGTCATTAAAGATGAATCTCCAAATCTATAACCTTTCACAGGATTCCAGTCCTGATGAACACGTCTAGTCTCAATGAGATGCCCTACGGACCTTGCTGATAAGAGTCAAAATACTGTATATCAAATAGCGCATCTCGTATTTGTATCTGTTCTGAACGTTTCAGAATAATGTATTTGTAATCAGTACCATCTTTCCAACCCATATGTGTACAGCTGCAGAATATTCCTGAACCAATAAGGCGTTTCCTTGAAGGCTGGTAAGTGTTCGGTTTCCTCAGTGTGCGTGCGGTGGATTTCCTGAATAGAACACGAGCTGTAAAACCGACCCAGGGTGTTTAATAATAAGTAACTAAGTGATTCTCCCTCACTAGCTTGCTAAATTGTATAAACATGGATTTTCCTGGATGGCACTGAAAGAAAAAATTTCATTACGGTTGATTTTTACAGGTCCAGCGCTCTCGAATATTTGACGAGGGTATGAATTAAACGACACAGAACACTCTGGAGTGAAAATACCTGGATTTTCTTTTTCTAGGCGCGAGCAACAGATGGAACGGCGAAGAACTAAATACAAAACGAGCCAGCGAGCACATTTCCCTTTCCACCTCTGACCTCATTTTGTCGAAAGGCATGTTCGGTGTCATTCTCTTTGGTGCGCGGTGGGAGCGTTGGAGACGAGGACAATATGAATGAATTAAACTAAGGCCGCCGGAGATCGTGCATGGTCAGATTAATGCTCTGAATAGATCTACATAAGAATAACACATTACTAATAAAAAAGGGCTGAAACGTTTTCTTTTGTAGAAAATGTCAGTCGTGTAGTACTTTATGTTGGCAATAAGAAGTGTTGTGTATTGAAAAACGATCATTCCAAATGACTTTTGAGTGCGAACTTTGATTCCACAGAGAAAAATAGGAATGATATTTATATTTAAAAAAAATAACATAATATAATGAACTGACTTAAGGCAGGTGGTGTAGTGGTTAGCACTGTCGCCTTGCAACGCTAGGGTCCGGGTTCGATTCCTGTCTCTGTGTGCATGGAGTTTGCATGTTCTCCCCGTGCTTGGTGGGTTCCCTTTGGGTACTCCGGTTTCCTCCCACAGTCCAAAGACATTGGAGTTCCCAAATTGCCCGTAGAGTGTGAATGAGTGAGTGTATGTGTGTGTGTGTGTGTGTCTGTGCCCTGCGATGGACTGACACCCTGTCCAGGGTGTACCCTGCCATGTGCCTTAGGTCTCCTAGGATAGGTTCCAGGCCCCCCCCCATGACCCTGAATACAGGATTAAGTGGTAATGATGAGTGAGTGAGTGAGTGAGTGAGACTTAAGGCACACACTTTTTTGGAACCTCTGGTTCTTTGTGGCAAGACCTCTGAAGGTGTGATGCTGCATCTGGCACCAAGGCGTTAGCAGCAGATCCTTTAAGTCCTTTAATTTGTAAGGTGGAGCTTCCATGGATCAGACTTGTTTGTCTAGCACTTCCCTCAGATGCCTGAAGAATTTGGAGGTCAGGTAAACATCTTGAACATTTTCTTATGTTCCTCAAAGCATTCCTGAACCGGTTGTCCAGTGTGTCAGGGTGCATCGTCCTGCTCAAAGAGAGCACTGCTAACAGGGAACACAGTTTCTACTCCAAGGAGTGTACGGTTCTTGGTGTGCCACAGTGTTTAGGTAGGTGGTACGGGTTGAAGTAACATCCACATGAATGCCAGGACCCATGGGTCCCTAGCAGAACACTGACCAGAACGTCACACTTCCTTCATCAGCTTGCCTTGTAATCCCATAGTGCATCATGGTACCATGTCTTTTGATACAGTAGGTAATTACCACTGCATACTGAGAACCCCTCACAAGACCTGTTGTTTTGCAGATGCTCTAACCCAGTCGTCTTAAAGTAATAAATCCTAACACATCTCAGGCAACACCTCTAGAGACTGTTGTCTGTGAAAATCACAGGAGATCAGCAGTTTCTGAAACACTCAAAACCAGCCCATCTGGCGTCATCATTCATGCCATGATTAAAGTCAGAGAAATCCCATTTTTAAATTTCTTCTGATGTTGGATTTTAAAATTAAGTGAAGCTGTTGATCTGTAGCTGCATGATTTAAGGCATTGTGCTGCTGCCACATGAGTGGCTAATTAGCTAAATGAATGTTCACATGGTCAGTGGGTGTAATGTATATAAAATGCATGCATGCATGCAACTTCCGCTTAAACTTGTGACTATTTAATATTTGAAATGTGTTAACATAACAAGATTGAGTAACCTACGAGGGGTGTTCAAGTCAAACTGGGACTTTTGATTCCACAGAATGAAAGAACACAGTTATGCGATTAAAAACGTCCTTTATTTCTCTATATGATCCCCGGCTACATTAATACACTTGGATGCCATCTAGGCAGAGAGTTCTTAGTATGCCAAGGTCAGCCTGTCTGGTTGGACTGTCTGTTTCAGGTTTGAAACGCTGGCCTCCCAGGAACTCCTTTAATGTTCTAAACATGTAGAAATTGCTAGGAGCAAGGTCAGGGGGATGTCGCAGTAACCCCCAGCTGTTGTTGGTCTTTCGGCTGCTCCCGGCACGGGGTCGCCACAGCGGACAATCTGATCCGCACATACAAGCTTGGCACAGGTTTTATGCCGGATACCCTTGAAGCAAACCTCCCATTTTATCCGGGCTTAGGACCGGCACTGCACAGTGGCTGGGGTTTGGGCACTAGCTGGGAATCGAACCCAGCCTTCTGCATGGCAGGCGAAACACCTACCACTGAGCCACCAGTGCCCCTGCTGAGTTTCTGTAATGAGTAAGTGGTGTTGGTGAATGACTGCTGATGTACAGTTCCCACAAACAGATGCATCTCTTCTGCAAGTAGGTGACTTAAGTAAGTTATCTTTCGATCTTTCGTTATCTTTAAAGGGTCAGGCGTTCCTCTCCCTGATTGTTCATGGGAACAACTGTGGTGGGCTCTAAGCCAATGGTTATTCCCGGACATATGATCTTTTTTAAAAACGTTTGCAACATTCAACAAGAGTCTCATCACCGTAGTGTGATTTAAGTCTTCTGTTACTGCCAGTCGATTGTATGTCTTCATTCATCAGAAATTTCATCACAAGTTCCAGGTTGTCTTGAACACACATTGTAATTTTTTTTTTCTAACCTATAATTGATGACTCATGGTAAAGTATGTTTTAAGAAAAACAATAAAGATGTCTGAAATGATATCTGGAATGAATACTTTTCAAGGCAAATTGTAGCTATAGTGGTCTAGGAAAGACAAAAGAACAGAAAGTTTGCGGGTTTTATGAATGTTATTAATGTTTCAAGTTGCGAAGGTCACTTTGGCTCTTAAATGACAAAACGCACACTTTTTACACATTTTACAGGTGAATTCTGGGACATGCAGTTTTACCTGTGCCATAGCTATTGGATACGTGCGCTCCGTTGCTCCACGCTCCTTCCTGCTGCCCCCCCGCCTTTCCCTCACACTTCTCTTCAGTTTTATGGTTTTGTGCATCTCTGTGGCGTAAAACTGATATTGCGAGCTGTCGTCATGCATCAGTCAGCCCCTGGGGCTCAAGCGAGACAACTTGTTTGTGCGCTGTGCCGAAAAATCGCCTGTCGGCGAACGGAGGTATGAGCGAGCGAACGCTGAGAGGAGCTACTAGAGCATGGGAGAGTGATAGCCATCCTGCTGCTGCTGAGAAAGGACAAAAACAAAACGAGGCTAACTGCTGCACGAAAAACACTCGAGTGTAGATGCGTCACAAGGAGTAGCTGCTTTTTCTTTTCCTTGCGTTTTTTTTTTTCTCGCTTTCCCTGTGTGAAAAGTCGTGACTGAGATGCTGAGAGACTGAGACTGAGGAAATAGTTTTACCCGACCTCCTACAGTTTACATGCGCATGCAGTAAGAGATAAAGAAGGAGAGAAGGAGTGTGTAATGTATCGCCTGTGTCAGGAAACAGATGTTGGGCTGGTTGGTGTTGTCTTTATCAGTTCCCCCTCGTTCCCCGAGCCATTTTCGCTAATGACTAAAGCTAACTCACCAAGGAGGCAACAGCTTCTGCACAAGCCCAGAAACAGGAAGTCGTATTTACTTTCTATTTATCAAGCTCAGCAGATTCCGTACCGCTGCTATTTGCTTGTTGTGTCTCATCTACTCACTTTTTTTTTTTTCCCTCTCTCTTAATTTTAACATCCTTAGCAGAGATCTCCCATGGCATAGCCTAGCATCTGTCCAATCCTATTACCAAATAATTAAAGGGTTGAGACATACCGGGCAGGCCATGTTTAGTCTTATTTTTAAATTCCCGTTCTGCTTCGTTAATGAGGCGCCTCCATTGTCATTACTTATTCAAATATAAAAAACTTGTAATAGGTTTTGAATACCTAATATAATGCCGTTTTTGTTTGTAGGGCTGTATGGTTCGGATTCCCAGAATATTGATATTTTTAATAATATCTTATGAGGCGCAAATTTCTCAATCTGATAATCACTTGCCAACACTAATGCAACATTTATGGAAGGAGTCTCCAGTTCCGGTGCTTAACTTTTACATCACGGGAAGTTTTTCAAGACTGAAGTCTTTCTCTTTGCAGTGATTATTATGTCAGTGTTTTTGTTCCTGCACTGTAAAAAAAAAAAAAAAAAAAACTTATGTTTTACGTTAAAAAAAACGGCAGCTGTGGTAAACCGCAAAAAATACGTTATTGCACTGTAAAAAAATATATATAATTGTCCATTTTATGGCAAAAAAAACGGCAGCTGTGTTTGTTTACCGTAAAAAAAAATATGGTAGCAATTTTTTTTTAGGTTGTACGGGATGGCACTAATTTTACGGATTTTATTTATTTATTTTTTTCCAGCCTAGCCAGGAATCGAACCACCAGGATCTGGGGAATCAGGATTCCTGGCCAGGCTCGGAAAAACTAACAAAAAAACAATTAAAATCCATAAAATTTACAGTATAATGAGTGCAACCAGAAATGTTGCTACCGTATTTTTTTACCATAAAAATTATGTTTTTTTTTTTTTTTTTTTACAGTGTGCAATAGTTTTAAGTTTGAGTGGTAATGATCATGTTTGCGGCATCACAGAACCACCATACTGTAGCATTGTCACATGAGTACTATGATGTGGGACGTCCCTCTGCAGGGAACAGTCTGGATAGTCCTTATTGCGCTAGTTTCACCAGATCACCAGATATGTGAAGTTAAAAGTGACTAGGTACATTTACTTACATACTTTATTTCAGTGGTTGTGTTAGTGGATTTGTGGTTTTTACATTCACTCCACTACATCTTACAACAAATATCTGTACTTTCTACTTCACTACATTTCTGCATAGCATTGTGTTACACATCCAGAGTGGTGTGTAATATTTTAGGCGGTTTTATCGCCACCTGCTGGCTATTGCGCATAATTTCCTGATTTGCCTTCCCGCCATGAAATGCTGAGTCATGTAGCAGGTGTTCCGAAATGGAATCGGAAACATGACGTCAGGTAGAGAATAGAGAGCGAGAGAGAGACCTTTAATATGATGTAAAGGCTACTGTGACATGCTTAGTACATTCGAGACTTGAGTACATTTCAGTTTTTAGTAGAATTGTAAATGAGGGAAGTAATATTTTGAGCTGTCAATCAAGCTAAAGATTTGACTGTAACCCTGATTTAACCACTGGTTTGCACACTCAGATAAACAGTGCGAAATATGTACTGTTGTTTGTACATAGCAAAGAAGAAACGAGGTTAGCTGCATATACAGTCACATCACATGCAAACCACCTATTCAATAACAAAATACCACAAGTGCCTTGAACTACCATGTCATTTAAAAAAAAAAAGTTTTATGTACCTGCCACAACAACCTGTCAACTCTCACTTTCCCTGGGTGCTGAAATCAGAATTAGCAAGCAGTTTTAATAGCACATGACTATTAGAACAAGCTTAAGTGTGTTTATATAGGTTTACTGCATGTCAGTTGTCAAGAGACCTTATGTGGGTTGTATGCAGGGCTATAAATACAAAGTAAGTATGCTATTGTATAGCAGTCGCTTAAAATGTATATCACTTGTAAGAATCAGCTAATCATTTTTGTAAGAAGAATACATTATGAGTACATATTTTCTTAGAACAGCATGCACTTTTGGGTTTTATTTCTCAGCAGTAACCAAGAGAAATTACAAATTTAAGTTATCATGCATAATGTAATTTTTTTAACGCTCTTAACAATGAACACAGTCGCAATGCAGCCTTAGACACATGAAAAATTGTGATATAAATTGAAAAATGTCAACATTTTCAGCTAATAAGCAAAAAGCCAAAGGTGACGGTGGCGAGGAAAACGTCATGAGACGACATGAGGAGGAAACCCATAAGAAATTTTGCTATGGTGAATTATAGTACATGTAATATATAGTACTATGGAACTTCAGACATTACCGTGGTAGCCACCATCAAGTACCAAGGTAGTTACCGTGGCACTTCGGTGGGCATCATGGTAGAAGCACTATTATACTTTCGCAGTACCATGGTAACTACTGCAGGACTTCAGTGGGTACTATAGTAGTACTATAGTGTGCTACAGGACTTTGTTGAATACTATGGTACTTACTGGGTACCATAGTAAATAAGAAGTTCAACAGGTATCTAATACTGTATGTTTTGTTTTTACATACTGTACCATATTAGGTATGTTTGTGCATATTATTAGTTAGTACAAACAGTACCATAACATTGAAAACATATTTTTTGCAGTACCCTTGTACAGTATGTATTCCATTGTCCTGTACCTTACTGTAGTACAGTACATTGAAATTATATTACATTTACTGTATAGCAGCAAATAACTATATTGGCAAATATATGTGAAAAATACAATGGAAATATATACCATGGTAGAGATACGATCACACTACCATGGTACTTATGTCATAGTAAAGTTTCTTATGGGTTATGGGTATCACAATACCAGAAAGCGAGACTATAAATACCCACCCCCTGAAACTTTGCTCTATAATGTCGAAAGTACAGTACAATTGTATAAAGGGAAATGCATTGTCTCATTGCATACCAGACATTACAGTATATCACACTGCAACCCTTAAAACTGTGCAACTCATCCCTGTACCCATATATCTGGCAGACTTACAGTACAGCGACTAACATTTTAAAGACATTTTTAGGTGAAGTTGTGGCTAATAATAGTTTCCTGCAACACCCTGGTCCTTTCACAGACAGAACTCTGGACTGATCTCCAACCTCTAACTAGAAGCATCTCTGCAGAAAGAAAAAAAAAAGCAATCAAGTATCTGAAGGATCAGAAGGGAAAGTGATAGAATCATCATTTCTCCCCCCCCTTCCCCCCCCCAAGGCTTGTCTGTATAAGCCGGACAATGGGGTCAGCTGCCCTGGTGACAGACACGGGCACGTTTTGATGAATCGCCCGCGGGGAAGACTTGTCAGAAAAGTAGCAAGTAGCTTGCAGAACTGAAGGAAGTGGTGGCATGTATTGACTCAGAGCCTGTAAATACATTGTCAGCATGTTTTTTTTTTTTCTTTTCTATTCAGATCGGGCAAGTGGTGGGAAGTATTGAAGTCTTACCAGAGTACCTCTGGATTTTAGGTCCAAATTTGTCATATCAGTAATATTTTATAGGCAAGCCTTGTGGCTAGTAGAAAAGGAAACTGGTGCAAGTGGTGGCTCAATGGTTAATGTTATGGGTTGCTGAACAGAAAGTGAGAGGTTCAGGTCAAGGGCCAAGCTGCCATTGTTGGGCCCTTGAGCAAAGCCACTCTTAATGCTTCAGAGATGCCTTTTTCCTGGAATTTCCTTCAGGATCAATTATCCATCCATCCATCCATCCATCCACCCATCCATTTATATATCCACCTATCTATCTATTTTTCCATCCATCCATCCATCCATCCATCCATCCATCCATCCACCCATCCATTTATATATCCACCTATCTATCTATTTTTCCATCCATCCATCCATCCATCCATCCATCCATCTACTGTATGCATGCATCCATCCATCCATTTATCCATCCATCCATCCATCCACCCATCCATTTATCTATCCACCTATCTATCATTTTTCCATCCATCCATTTATCCATCCATCCATCCATCTACCCATCCATTTATCTATCCACCTATCTATCTATTTTTCCATCCATCCATCCACCCATCCATCCCTCCATCCCTCCATCCATCCATCCATCCATCCATCCATCCAATGTGAAGTACTTTTTGTGCTGTAACGTGTACATGACCCAACTAACAGGAAGGCTAATACTCATTCTTTCTGTACAACTCAAACATCAAGTAGACGCGCACATCTCTGTCTGTGTTACGTAACAGACATATGAGTAGGTGTTAAAGGTTTGTCCTTAGGATTAAGGAAATGCATCCGTTTCTCATCTTCTTGCTTTGAAAGACCATTTCTGTTGACTTGTCATGCCGTGACTGCCCTCGGTAACGTTATTATTATCATCATTAGATTCACAAATAATCGTAATTATTTCGTTGTTTTATTTAACAGCTTGTCAGCAAGTATCGCGGTTCTAATGAAAAGCCATAACTGGAAAATTAAGTCTGTTCATGGTGCTTGTCTTTTTTAATTAAAACTTCCAGGTGTTTTCATTAAGCTCCTCCAATGCACTCCTGTTTAAACAACACGTTTATTTATCTCCAGCAGACGTCAAGGCTCTCGAGCTAAAATGCAAAAATGTACTTGTATTTTCTTGAAGAACTATTCTTATTTTCAAGCGCGGAATGGTTGTACGTGAGCATCGGTGGCTCAGACAGCTGAGGCTCGGTGTGTCGGAGGGGTTCGAGCCCCACCGTTGCCACTGTCAGGCCCTTGGGCAAGACCTAAATAAACCCTACACCCATATACAGTACAATACCCAGCCACTGAGATGCAGGGCATTCTCTGTGCCAGTCCCAAGCTGGGAGAAATTGGTGGGTTGCCACAGGAAGGGCATATGGGGTAAAAGCTGTAGTAATGACTTGTGGGTTACATAATCCAATGGTTGTATCTTGAACTTGGGTTTGTATCAGTGTTCTTGTATTTGGTATGCACATCCCAAAATCATGACCATACCTAAATTGAATACTTTAAGTGTGAACAGGTTGGTGAATGTCGCTAGTTGTCTTCTTGTCAGATTTGTTCCAAGAAGGAACTCTCCAAAGAACCCATTAGACTTAACCTGTTGATATTTAAAGGTTATTTTTAGACAGGTCATATTTTCTAGTAATGAATAATAATAATTCAATAAAAAGTCATTATTTTTTTATTTTTAATGTGCCGTTTTTAACTTGGTACCCGTTTAACCGTAAAAACGAGATCCGTGTGTCTTTGAAGCAGCTCACTGACATACCCAGCAGCCCACGTTAGCTTCTCTTCCTTTTGTTCAGCAAAACATTATAATTGTCAATTGTGCCGTAATAGAGGTTTTAGCTGCAGGTAATTTCATTTTTATATCCCTTCCTACGCCTCTCCCTCCATCAGCCGGAGTCTATTCTTCTAGTCTGTCCATTAAAACGCACTGAAATGACAGTAAAGTTTGAACTAGCACTTGCACTGCTGCTTTTAAGCCGAACGAATATCACCGCGAATATGTTTGTCCATGTACGCTGTATAATGCTTGGAAGTAATGCGTCTCTATCGAAGCGTACTTCAACTACCAGCTCCAAATTAGACTTTGGGTAAAAAACCCGATTTTTTTTGAAGGGACTGAAAGGGATAAGAGACTGCGAAAGTGTTATATTTTACAGGACGATACTGTAAGTGTGTTGCCGTCCTTTGTGCCCGAGTTCTGCATACAGTACCTGTGAGGTGTATTTTATACAATGGCATTTACGCTTCACAGATTATTTACTCTTTGTCCATTTGTATAACCCATTGCCTCATGTCTGGGCTTTATAGATTGCCTGGAAACTAATCTCTTGGTTTATCTTCCTATCCCGGGTTTCATTTGCTCCCTCCTTAGCTGCCTGCAAGCTTTGCGTTCTTTCTCTGCAGAAGCCGTATCAGCAAATGCTGGAGGTTTATGATGCATGACTAGAGAGAGAGAGAGAGAGAGAGAGAACTTACTGCCAACTGAAGCAAAGAGAGTAGGAGGGAGAAAGAGTGAAGAAATAGAGAGCCAGAAGGAGCGTGAAGACGAAAGGGAGTGACATTGTTGCCCTGAGTTTAAAAACATGACATGAACCTTTATTCTGATTGGTGGTGTTTTTTTTGTTGTTTTTTTTTAAAGGAATTTAAAAAAAAGACCAAAACAGATTTTTTTTTTCTCATGAAATAGATAGTCTGTCTGTTTAAAACTGGTGTATGATCATCTTAGGCTCCATGGCTTTGAAGTGTCTGTTCGTTTACTTATTGCTCGTTTATTAATTACCAAAAGTCTAAATGAATGGAGAATGGTCCAGACACTTCGTTCACATTTCTAGGTAAGAGAACTGTATTCCAGGTACATAAATATCCATTTTCATTTTTACATCATTGGTTTGGTTCCTTCAAGTACATCTTTTTTTTTTTTTTACCTTAAAGCATGCCATGCAGTATTATGATCGACTCTGAAAGCAGATTACAGGATTGATTGTCCGGTTATAGTAATGTGCCAAAGTTCGAAGGTCCCCCCTCATTTCTTCATGAATTAAATTCGCTCTCGCTGCCCTGCCGCCGATGCCTGTCGCCGCACTTCGCCGCTCTGATTTAGACCGAATGCCTTTCTTGTATTTAAAGCAATCAAGCTTGTTGATCTTATGGAGACTGACCAAAATGTGGAAGATAACAAGCAATTGATTCATAGAAATACCTGTATTGTAGAAATAAACAAATTATAAGGCATTTGTATGGTGTGGCTTCTGTTCATTGTGAATTGCTTAATATTTCTTTATTATTATTATATTATATTTCATATAATATCATATTACCGCAATAATTAACTTCTCCTCCATTTTGCTTGGGAAMTAATGTCGCCGGAACAARRGTTYACWGGACTGCGTTCCGCGGAATCCGCTCAAGCGGAGGACCTCTACTTTTTATTGGTTGCTGCTCAACCGCGTCATAGCTCATTACCATAAAGTTGAGCTGATTTCAACTCCCTTCACCGCCGGCTCCCATTGAAAATGAATCAGCCATTTTGATGCTCTCGCCGCGTTCGGTGTGAACGCAGGGTAACAGTACAATTGAAAAACTTGTTCTTTATGTAACAACTTTAGCAGCAACCTCTTTTCCCCTCTCGTCTGTTAAGTCTATATTTGTCACATATACAAAACAGCAGAATTCTTTCTTCGCATATTCCATCATAACTGGGGTCAGAGCGCAGGGACAGATAGGGTTAAGGGCCTTGCTCAAGAGCACAACTATGGGACCTGATGGAGCTGATGGAGCTGTGGATCGAACCACTAACCTTCCGGTCCATAACTCAGTGCCTTAGCCCTCTGAGCTACCACTGCCCCATACACTCAGCATTCAGCATAGGTCACTGCGCGGCTTAACAAATAAATAAAATAAAATATTAATCTTAAACTGGTCTGGTACAGGGACTGGGCCGAAAATGGGAACAAAAAACGAGAGCTGAAAATGTCCTTCAGGAAGTTTGGAGAGCTCTTCCTCAGGACTACATTAAAAATACAAGGACGTTTGGCTCATAAAGAAATGGGGAGTGGGGGGGGGGATCTTGATTTTTGCACAGCAATGTTAAGGTTAAGGATAAAAGCTGATTGTGATGGCAAGAGGATTGCTCTATTGTATAATTCATAGTTCTAGATCTTAGTGAGTCTGTTAAAATGTATTCTATCAATCTTTCAGTCTCATATATATATATATATATATATATTAGCAATTAAAGGGTCCCAGATCTTTATTGGGGTTTGCTCTAATCTGAGGCAGCACCAATGTCTCTTTCTCATAAGCATTACTGCAGGGCTTTCTGACATTGTGCAGAGGAGATCCCCTGCAGTTTTGGTGTTCTAGTGATCTGAATATCTGGCAAAACTGATGCCAACACAAACTCTCCCCTATTCTCTCTAGCCGTGCCTGCTCTATAAAAGGAAGTGAGAGAAGGTGAGAAAAAGAGAGAGTATGGCTCGTAGAATGACTTTCACTTGTTGGATATCAAACCTGGTGAAGTTGCACTCTAGACAGTAGAAATCACCGCTATTTTTTGTTAATGTAAGTAAGAGAACTCAAAGCTTTTGAGAAAATCGCATTAGGAAAATCACTTGTTTGTGAGACTGATCAGAAAAAAAGAAAAAAAAACTTTAATTTGGGGGAGCATAATGATTGGACATTTGAGCAAAGGAAAAAGATCATGTGGTCTGATTGACTGATTCCAGAGCGATGGGTGCATCAGGGTAAAGAGCTAAACACATGCATAGGGTCCTCTGGAAGCAGTCTCATGATCTCATGTTACTGTAGGTTCAGGCTCATACATTGTATTGTGTGGCAGTAAAATGAAGTCAGCTGATGACCTGAATGTACTAAAAACCAGTATATCACATCAAGGCAGTTTTAATTCCCTGACAACCAACTCGAAATATGAATGAGTAGTTCTGGGTCATGCTAAAAGCGGTTAAACTTTTGTTGTTTTGCCCCAAGCAGTGTACTTGCATACACCCCCTCTCTGTGAACTTTTAGACATTTTATACCCTGGATAAAAGACCATTCCTAAAACACAGTGTTCCTACCACCATGCTTCACTGTTGAGATGGTTTTAACAGGGTTATGAGCAGGGCTGGGTTTCTGCCAAATGTTGTGCTTTGTGTCAAAGCTAAAAAAGGTCAGTGTTGGTCTCGCCAGACCAGAGAACATTTATCCAGGATCGCAGCTGCAGGTCTCTCCGACTCCTTTTGTGTTGCATTGCAATCTAATACATATGATTCCATAATATGATAAAATATCATACAAGAGTTTTATACAAGGGCTTCCTACAAGTGGTGATTATAGACGACAACAGTTTAAATATATTGATTACTCCATGTCTCAGGGGTTCAAAAACCATTTAATTACACTGTCATTCGAGTAGGTCGGTATGGTCCTCAGTACTGAGGAGAGAGCCTCTCCCTGCCAAAACCCACATTCAAAATGTCAAGGAAGTACATCTAATAACATTTGTGTCGTTCACAATCACCTCTGAACCATCTATTATTTTTTTCTACACAGCTAACTAGCCTCTAAAACAAGGCTGAATCCAACCCTTGATCAAGGACTCCTTGGTTTGTGGCCAAAGGGATTGTAGACCCTATATAGCGAGCTAGCTTTCTAAAATGGACTATTTACAGGACTGTCCACCACCTCCATGGTTTATTCTCCTCACTTGTGGCTATATACTGAAGTACTGGTAAAATTTCTGATCTACTGTACTTTCATCCCTGACTTTCACTCATCAGTCGGTCGTCAGTTCCGCCAATCGTGAATATTTATCTCTGCCAGGGCCTGAAGAATGTGTTGGTGAGCAAAATAACTGGTTAAATATATAAATGAATCATAAGCCATTAATACTTAATGGTGCATTGCAACTGTTTTACAAAAGCTATATCAAAACTGAGGGCTGCGACATCGTGCCTCATCCTTCGAAATACCAAGTGCACAGAGATCATCCATGAAAGTCTGACGCCATGTTGCACGTGGTCGGCCTTGTTTCTGCTTTGCTTTTTGGGCGACCGCATTACAGCCATACTGATATTAATCACAACAGCACTCCCTTCCATGTGATATTGCTTATTTCTATAATACAGTACTATACAATATAAAATTACAATAAACTATGATATTTAGTTCCAAATTCTAGTGCATTTGGGTCCAAAAGCTAGACCTTTTTTTTTTGTATAGCTTTAAGGCAGAGATCTTGAGAAGAGATAAAAAGCACAGAAACATAGACAAGACAAAGCGATTCAGTAGCATCTATTCAGGTGGCCGTCTTGAACATCTGAATTGCAGACAGTGCATGAATTAAACTCGCAGACATAAGGAGGAAGAGAAAGTAAAAGAGGAAAAGGTAAAAAGGTAAAAAGGTAAAAAATGCGTGCAAGAACAGATCCGTGACATTTTCAGAGGCCATGGACTCTGGCTGATAACACATGCGAAGATCTCGCTGTCTCCTTTCTGATAGAAGAGACATTTTGCACAGCACTTCAGCCTTCGGGCCTAGAAAAGAGTAGCTCAATATAACACTCTTTCAGACATGGGTGAGACGAGTGCGAAGGGTTTGAGTTGCTAAGGTGGTTGAGGATTTGTGTATAGCGAAGAAGAAGAATGAAGAAATGGGAATGTAGTTTTCTTTGTGTTTGATGTTTTCATGTATCGAAGCTTTATGAGGACCAGACCTTTATGAGGTCCTCATAATGATGGGTCTGCTTGGTGCACATAAAAATAATGCTTTTAATAGAGGACTACTTTGTAGATTAATATGTGATAAGGTGTAGAAAGTTGGATCTTTATTAATGTGTGTATGTTTTTTTTATGACAGGAAAGCTGTGATGTACCTGATTTATTTGTATTCGAGGAAGAAAAAAAAACATACTCAATTTATCTTTATATCTTTATAATATCTTGGAAATACACACTTGGGGCATCTTAAGCCTTTGTTTTGAACTTCCACCAAACCTTAATGCGTCTCTGTAGAGCTCATACGATATTACAGAGAGCCCTCAAGCCTCGCTGCAAAGTAATAATTCGTCACTTAACTTGTGGCTTAAGATATAATGCCACATGCGCTTGGTAATGGTGGCAGCGCTAATCATTTTCAACATATACATGACTGTATTTGGATCTTAATCATTTTAAGGTTCCTGAATCCCAAGTCGCATCAGAGTGCAGGCTTATTTTATGAACTTGCGATGATATGATGATATTCTGCCCATTTTAAGACTCAGGGCACAGAAGTATTAAAAAGAGCAGTGTCGGGTCCCTACATCTCCTGGGATAGGCTCTAGTTCCCCCGTGACACTGAATACAGGATTAAGCGGTATAGATGATGATGAAGGTCCCCGTTATGTTATGTCCATAGAGGAATTAAAAAAAGGAAACTTTTGGATGTTTTCCTGACACGGTGTGCATGTGAAGAGTGATGAAAGTGTGGCAAATAAGAATCCATGTACACCATGCCACGTTGCTCGTGTCATTTTTCCATTTTTATGAATATGAATTACTTGTCAGAAAAAGGAAGCGTAATCCCAATATGCACGGCTTAATTTGTAAAACATGAGGTACTGGCACACTAAGCGTGAGGTGAGCCAGCAGCCTGCAAGTCGACTGGGAAGAAAAAACGTCCCGGTGCTTGAAGCCATTCACGCAATATAGCGGAGTTCAATTTCGTCATAGATGTACCGCAGAGCTCATAGTGTGGGTAAGTATAGTGACTGACTGTGATCCGAGAATGTATTGCAAGCACACAATTTCACTGATGTGTGGGAGTACTGACAGTGTCAAGTGCATAATTTTAACATGTTCAGCTTGACAATATGCGTACCAGGCTCAAAGTGAAGCTCTCCGGCACACTAAGCCATGTTCCCACTACGTCCTCTAAAAAAGAACTTGCACAACTTGTCGGGAACGCAGTAGAAATCAGTTAAGGCGTACTGTAGCGTTGTCTACTTTGACGTGGAGCTGCCGTGTTCAGAAAATGCTCGGTAGTAACGACAGCGTTGGTCAATTAACAGTTTAACTTATCCCTCTTAGGGACTTCATTGATGTTAGTGCATTGTTCCTTTGTCATTGGAGTTCTCACAATGATCCCTTCAGGCTTGTGATGGTACTGAAGGTCAATGCTACAGTATATTGTAGAAGACTGCAATACGTTCATGTAGATAGATGCATGGATACTTCGTTGTTGGTCTTTCAACTGCTCTCGTCAAGAGGTCACCACAGCGGATGATCCAGGCCGCAAAAACAACTTGGCACAGGTTTTGCCTTAAACCTCGGCCCTTCCTGACGCAACCGTCCCATTTTTTCCGGGCTTGGGATTGGAACTGCATCTAGTGACTGGGGCTTGGGCACTGGCTGGGAATCGGACTCGTGCCTTTCGCATGGCAGGCGAAACACCTACCCTGAGCCACCAATGCTCAAGATGAATACTTTATTGATCGTTCCAGCTGACACTACGATAATTAGTGTACAGTCCGCTTACTGGAGCTAGTGCGACGGTTGATCGTTAACCAGCCTGCTAAAGCTTCTCTTGTAATGAAGGTCGTCTTGTAAAGATGATAAGTGAGTTGGCACTTGGCAAGTAGACACAGGGTAAGTAAGAATGAGCTTGATAATTGCATACTTTTTCCATTCTGACCCCGTTCCTGCCGCGTTCTTTGATGTTTTTAGGTGGTAGTGGGAACTTTGTGGTTTCCATCGGCACTTTAGAACACAGTCCATAGATATAACATCAAGACTAATTTCATTGAAAGAAGTCTCCTTTCTGTGAATTTCTTGACCACCCAAGAGAATCTGCTTAAAGTATTTGTTATGAGGAGAGTGCTACTGTATATACCTCCTTTTACATACATGAGCACATAGAAAGCCATGATTGGCTAGTGCCACTGTGCTAGATATGAGAGAGAGAGAGGCTAATTTCACTCTCTTACACCATGGAGGATGGCTGTAATATCTTTAACATCTGTCATATCACCATCGATTGCTCATGCAACGAATAACAACACACTCGGCTGCTTTCTTTTATTAGCACTGATAACGCGAGTACTCTATGATTAACAGCTGGAAATGAGGAAGTATTATTTCTGGAAGGGAGGTGACACAGTAGGGTTGTTTATTGAAATATACAGTATTTTGGTATCATTACATCATAAGCTTTTACTACATGTATGTACAGGATGATATTGATTTACTATAAAACTTGGATGTAAAGCATCCCAGCAACATAGCGTGCTCCCACCACCATGCTGGAATTGTTGCAGCATAAGCAGTGTATTACGTCAAAGCTGAAAAAGGTCAGTTTGGTCTCATCTGGCCATCTAAACATTTCCTTTCCTCCAACATGCCATTTAGTTACTTTTCTCCATATCGCTGATCCCTAAAATGTGCTCACTCACGAAAACAATCAGCATCATTCAGACTCTTTTTCTATTCTGATTAATTTCCTGTTTACTTCATTAAAAGCTGTTTTGGGTCATGTGGAGCCTGTCATGCTAAAAGGCCAACTGTGTGTGAGGGTGGAAGTAGATCTGTCAGGGTTCGTACATCTCAGATCAATGCCAATAAAGAATTGCTCTAATTACACAGAAAGAACAGAAGGATTATTCATGTTCGGGGCCCCAAAACAGTGCACATGTTCCGTTCCAAGTGAGACTAGTAAATGAGTTAGTAGTGTCCTGCAGTTTATCTACATGTGTGTGTGTGTACAGGTTATACTGTAAAGGCATATCATATTTTTTTTCTTTTGCTGGTTTGCGCCGATGAACGGCTTCATCAAGGGCCATTAAATATGACTAATAACAATATGCTAATGATGCACACATGTCTATGACAAGATCACTAATGGTTTTCTGACACATTATCCTGTGGAGTATGATAATTTTTCATGAAAGCCATATGTTTGATCATTTAAATATTTATATATA
>QMIH01000128.1:211690-232214 GCA_003987875.1 Clarias batrachus
TATATAATACAGTATGTGCCTATATATTTCTGCCCACCTCGAAATTTATCTCTCTTAGCACCTGCTTCTGTCATATTCATAAATCCTGTTACATAAGGTGCAGATTCGGGGCACACCGCTGTACACTGAGCTGTTTGTTTACCCCGAGGTGATGTTAAACAACCGGATAAAGGTAAAGAAAAGTCATTGAGGGTGTCGTTCCTTGTGCAGAGGTTAAAAAAAATAATCTAAGCGGTTTGGCGAGGAAAACTAATGGAGGTCAGTCACATCCGAGAGCTGGAATTCTGCACTTGCTGAATCCGTTCAAAAAGATGCATCATGTGATTTGTACTTTTTTTTTTTTTCACCCTACATCTGTTCGGCTAGTCTTAACCTTATAGATTATGTGCAGTTGTTGTCATTGTTATTCGGTTATTTTGTCAATATACAACCTACTAAGCTTATCAGTAGAATTTACTTTATGCCTCGAACTACATGAAGTACAACAAAATGAAAATAAACAAATGGTGGTACTGCACAATATCATATGCCATGAGTACTGTGTATCTGCGCCATGAGGAACACAGGATTTAGTATTTTTTGATGTGCTCAATTTTTTGAATTACATTTTTTACCAATAAATAAGTAATCAACATGTATTATTATTATTATTATTATTATGTAGCTCTAATTTTATATATTTAAATAAACTTGCCAGGTAATTGTTTATTTAATCAAATCACAAAAACAATGAAACCAACTTTGAAGTTTGTTTTTATCTATTTACGTACCATATAAATTGTATAAATTTATATGGTACGTAAACACATAACTTAAACGTAAACAAAGTACTAAACACAAATTGTAAATTGTAAACATTTTTAAATTGATACATTTTAAACATTGTTTACAATTTATAAATTGTAAACATTGTATAAATTTTATAAATTGTGAACATTGTTTACATAAACACAACTTAAACATAAACAAAGTACTAAACACAAATGTACAGTTTATTATTTTAATTTTAATTATTGTTTTACGAATGAGTCATTTAAATGTTATTAATATACTTATATCTTACTTACAGATTATGTGTAATGACCCAATATATTTTATTCTTATTAAAATGTTTCGTCTAGAAAACATAAAAGGTTTCAATGCGTTTTTACTCTTGTGACTGTAAGCTACAAGTAAGAGATAAATAATTATACTTTTAATGTACATTACAACTTCATTTCATCTTGTGTTTGGTCTATTGACTGTAATTATAAAACTAGTTTTCAACTGCTGGATTTATTAAAATGCATACCTTTAAAAGATACTCTTAATTTGTTTACACAAGCTACATGTAAATTAAATAAAAACAATGTGCCTGATAAAGAAGTTTAATTGATTTGAGAAAGATGTGTGGGCGAAGGAAAAAAAAAATTACTTCAGCAAAACAAACCAAAAAAAAAGTTATCTATGCCAACTCTAACCCACTAATTCACAAAAGATGGAAGCGTGAGATAGTATAAATATATATATATATATATATGAAAACTTGTTTTTAAGTTGGCAAGTCATTTTTATAAAACTGGTGTTCATTTTTCATTTAAGCCGGAAGTATTAGAAATTAAAATAAATTGAAAATAATTACACAGTGCTCAGGTTTTTGCCATACATATTTCTTCAACAAAACAAAAATGTAATAATAATAGTAATAATAATAATAATAATAACAATAATAATAATACAACTTAAAACTGATCTAGCTAACAATATCCTCATAATCTATTTAACATTATTATTATTATTTGATTTCCATCCCAGTAAAGAGAAAATACAATAGTGATACAAATATTCAAAGTGACTTGTATTTTGATTTGCAGCCTGTAGTCATATTAGATATGTTCCCTGTGAATCTTTTAAAGGTCTCATATTTGACTATTTATTTAACCAGTTAATATAGGTCTCAGAGCTCCACTAAAGCATGCGTGTTAATTAATGCTCCAGCTCTAGTTTTTTAAAAAAAAAAATTTTTATTTCTGAAACTCCCTATGTTTCACTTCTCCTGCAAATGTGCAGTTTTGGTGTTTATGTCCTGTAAATGACCTCTTTCTGAGCTACGCCCATCACAGAGAACAGCAGAGCTGAACAAATAGTCTATTTTCAAATGCATTCACAGTAAGGGAGAAGCTAATTGGTTTGTTTAAACGTTGGCCAATACAAAAAAAAAATGGAAAAAGGAGGGAATAGCGCCCCCTTACACCTGATATTAGAAATACTTCATTTCAAAGATAGGATTGTGCATGTTTCATTTTAGGATCTGGTCCTCCAACTTTCCACTTCCCCATCACTTTTTTTTTTGCTTCATCCCTTAATTCCCTATCTAAGAGATAAGCCTCTTTTTCGTCCCACCCTCCATCTGAGTCCCTCTTTCCAGCTCGACATGTCTGGATCATTTTGTAGAGATAAGGCCGACTCTGCCCTCTGGGGCTTCTGGTGTCGATACTAATATACGGCGCTCATCGATAAACTGTCAGAACCGTCTCAGATGCACCTCCTCTCCTCTATGGAATCTTGCTTTTGACCTTGTATCCTCTTCTTATTTGGGATAGAAATACATCTACTTAACTAAATACCAATCTACACCTTCTTACGCCGAAGGTATTTAAGATCTTTCTCATTGTTGATTTACAGAATCTCTAAGCCTCTAAGTCATGACACCCATGGACAACCATGTTGGCGTTAGGATTTCCAATGGTTCGTTAGAAATTATGTTGCTTTTAATAATGTGAATAAGTAAGGGATAAACATCTCCAACCATGCTGAATTAAGATTGGTTGTAGTGGACTGATACAAAGCATATTTGGGGTCAATTTATTATTGTCCTACAACAACGCATATAGATCCCTTCCATTAAACTTCATCAGGTTGCCAATAATATCACATTTCATTCATTTAGGAATTCCATGTTTTACTTTAGGCGGCACGGTGGTGTAGTGGTTATCACTGTCGCCTTGCACCTCCAGGGTCCGGGTTCGATCCCCGTCCAGGCTCGATTCTCGTCTCTGTGTGCATGGAGTTTGCATGTTCTCCCTGTGCTTGGTGGGTTTCCTCCGAGTAATCCGGTTTCCTCACACATTCCAAAGACATGTAGGTTAGGCTAATTGGCGTTCCCAAATTGCCGATGGATTGGCACCCTGTCCAGGGTGTCCAGGGTCCAGGGTGTATCCTGCCTCGTGCCCTAAGTCTCCTGGGATAGGCTCCAGGCCCCCTGCGACCCTGAATACAGGATTAAGCGGTGATGACGATGAGTGAGTGAGTGTTTTACTTTAGGGTTATTTATTGAACATTCGTTGTTTTCTCCGCTTGATGCAGCCCAATGATTTGACACATCTCAAATGGTGACTTTTTTTTACTGTCTCTTTTTTTTTTGTTTGTTTATTATTGGATTTAGATTGTGTGCAGTGCCTTTTTAAATTAGCCGCAATAATTAAGCATATTAAGCAAGCGCATAATTATAGCTGATTATGCAATTCAGTTATAGTCAGAACTACCGTCAGAGCTGTGGTTATAGAAAATCAATAATATAAATCTTTTGGCTCTAACTTTGCATGGTTTAAAACCCGCTAGTGAATCTGATTTGAGGCGAAGGCGCCGAAGCCAGTTTAATAATAATTTTCGATATTAACACTTAAAGCGTTATCATAAGTTCCCCCCATGCATACTGAGCTATATTCATTAGGAGACAGAGACAAGGTACATGCGATCTCACATCTTGCTCGAGGCACCTGTCACTGTTTGAAGAGGCAAGCATCAGTCAGCGACGTGTGATTTGAAAAGATAGCGATAAAAAAAAAAAAAAAAAGGTGCAGGGCTCTGATCTCCTGCGATGTGTTTTGACTCAGACGTGTTGAGCTCGGGAAAGAGATTCTTCAGGAGACCGCTGGGAGGACAAATGACTGACAAATGAGAAAGAGTCGGGCTGACATGCACTAACATATTTTTTCCCCCCAGCCCTCATTCCCTCACCCCTCCACCCTGCATACCAGAAGCTGCTGACCAAAACCGTGCAACTTCAAACATGTCAGTTTTTTAACATTCATCTTTGATTTCCTGCCATTCAGGGTGTTCTTTTTTCTTTTTTGTTTTTATATTTCATGTGCAATGTGAATTTCATTTTGACTTATTCTGGGCAAAAAAAAAAAGATTTCGTACAGCTGCAGAGGGAATCAACAGCAGCCTCCGGGCTAAAAATGCAAGGGCAAACGGATCCGATTTAAAAAACGGTGTTTCGTAACTGATGTAATCGATCAGCAATATTGCAACAAATAGCTTTTATTGCTACTCTGGCTTGCTTTTCTTTTTTCCCTCTGCCCTCTAAAGGGCATGAAGAGAGAAAGACTGCTTTGGTTGTTGTTGCTACAGCAACTGACTGTAACGCTGAGGTTTGATTGACATTTTTTTTTCCCCTTTCTTTATCCAGAGGCTTCAGTAGAGTACTGTAGTAGTGCTGTAGATTTCATGTATAGAGGTGATCAGGCAGATTACTTTATTTATTAATTTCATTAATCAGTTCATTCATTCATTTGTAAGTCATGTGCAGGTAGGGTCTACACCATCATGTTTAAAGGCTTATTTATTTCTTTATTTCTATTTATTTATTTATTTCTTTATTGATATTTTATGACCTCTGACATGCTTTTCTGTTCATCACGGTTGTAAAAAATGGTTATTTGCATTACTGTAGCCTTATTGTCAGGTTTTTGTTCCAACACCACTGAAGCTTGTTGGTTGGTTTTTGTTTTGTTTCATACCATTCTTTGTAGAATCTAGAGATGGCGAAGATCAGCTGTTTGGAAAAGGTAACCCCAACCATGATTTAGTCAAAGCGATTACTCACTCGCTCATCTTCTATATCGCTTTATCCTGTATTCAGGGTCACGGGAGGCCTGGAGCCTATCTCAGGAGGCTTAGGGCACAAGGCGAGATACACCCTGGCGCGGTGTCAATCCATCGCACGGCACACACACGTACACTCACACCTCATTCACACACTACGGGCGATTTGGGAACGCCAATTAGCCTAATCTGCAAGTCTTTGGACTGTGGGAGGAAACCCGAGTTCCCAGAGGAACCCACCAATCATGGGGAGAACATTTCAATCTCCATGCACACAGAGACGGGAATCGAACCCGGACCCTGACGATGCAAGGCGACAGTGCTAACCACTACACCACCGTGCCGCCCAAAGCGATTACATTTGTCCAAATTCAAATGAGAGTTGGTTTTTATAATACTTTCATTTAGCCTTTTCTTTCTTTCTTTGGTTCGCTGCATCAGAAGTTATTGGCACAGGGTTTTTATACCGGAAACCCTTTCTGCTACATATCCAGCACATACATTATGCATCTCCATTGGCTGGGTAAAATATATGGTCATAGAGCTGCCCAAGGGCCAAACCTGAACAGTGGCGACCCAGCAGTGGTGTAGCTTGAACCCCTGACCCTCCTATCAGCAAATTCTCAACTGCCTTATCCACCACTGTTCATGGATATTGTAGAATAATTTAAATTCTACACAGCTGTTCACGTCAAATCAGTAGTTGTAACTATTTACAACAGAGTATCTGCGCACTAATCCCCACGCCCGCCCCCCCCCTCCAAGCACTCTTGGAGCAAATAGGGTTAAGGGCCTTGCTCACGGGCTCAACAGTGGCACCTTGAAAATATTTATTCATAAGATATGGTACTGTAGTTATATGCATCCCATTGGGTGAGGTTGCTGTACAGTACTTAGATGTGCATAGATTACATATGATAATGAGCATTGATTACTTATAGCCATAAAAACATAGATTCTCCGTATAACTCCAGCTCCAACACTAACATTCCCCTTCGTATAATTTCATGCAACTTAATTCATGCACATTGTTAAGAACTCACAAGTGCGAGTGTCATGATTTCTCATTATTCTCCGGCTCCACCAGATGTAAATCAACTTCAATGAAATTACACCAAGGCTCTGAAATGCTTCAGAAAATGCATTTTATGTAAGGCATAAATCCATAGGGGTATTTGATTTAATCCTCTTATAATGGTACAGGCTGGCATAGAGGCATGATTGGTTAAAAACTAAAAAAAAAAAAAAAGGGGGGTTGAGATTGTTCTCTCAATAAGAGTAAAATTTAACAGGTGTTGGAAATGTCCAAAGTGTTACATGGCTATTATTACAGATTATTTATCTGGGTAAAATGCATAATATTTCATTGAGGAACTGAGAAGCATATCTTAAACAGAATGAACGAAATCCATCACAGACCCTGGTTTAGTTGTAAATGAGGTAATGGCTCCTGGGAAGAAGAAAAAGACAAAGAAGACGGCAGAGGTATGGTATAAGGTCAGCTTGAAATTCTGCTTTTAGTGAAAGCAAATGACCTGTCACGTACTGACATGGCTTTATTTTCCGATCGAATCCCTCTGCGTCTTCTTGAAATGCAGTTTGTGGACATGTTTTTCTTCACCCGTGAGCGCGGGGTCAGAGGCGACAGCAGCCGAAAGCTAAAGCGGTGCTTCACTGAGTCTGAATCTCTGATTCGGTCTGAAGATTATCATCTTTCTGAGGGTGTTATAAAGGGGCAAATCCCATGCTGTGTCAAACAACTAGAGCAGGCTACCTTGCCAGGTGCAGGAGCTTGACCTCTATGCCAAACGTCTGGCCGGGGGCGGCCAGGAATTCTGACGGATCTAGAATATCTATTTAACTTTTTACCAACTCGAAATGTCTCCAAATACACAACGCAGATAGGGTAAAGATATTGTTTTGAGAGCTGCTGTAAAAAGACCAAGCGACCGGAAATTGGGTCATCAGACACCCCTAAAGTCCCTCTTGTCTTCAATGGAGCTGTAGTGCTCTTGTCAAGCCGTCCCCTGCTGAGCTCGATCGATGGAAGCACGTGTGTGGCGTATCAGGGACTGGATGTCAGGTTGCCAACGTGGATCTCGTACACTAAGTGTTCACGTTCAACCTGGACATAAAATAAACACCATCGTCCTTATTAGTGCATCTTTTCCCCTGGCACTTCAGGAGGTTTTGAAACGTCCTGCACCTTCTAGTGCCTTAGTGGTTCAAGATGATGCCATCAATCCTTAAAGCAGCATTAAACGTTGCTTAAGTTTCTATTCTGTGCCCATTTCCACCACTGCCCTGTAATTGATTTGTTCCTCTACTGTGTTCACCTGTTTTGTGTTAGTTCTTGATTTTGTTCATATTTATGTAAACAGTTAATCTGAAATCTTTAATCAGAATGATTTTGATCAGATTGAACAACTAGTTGTGTATGGTTTCTGTGTAAGGTAGTAGGATGTGGCATGTATGCAGTAGGTGTACTGTACGTACTGCATGTGTCTTTGTTTGCTGTGAAGTCATTTTGTACATTTTGTTAATTTTTTTTTTGTATTTAGTCCCTTTTGTATTCCTTGTTTTCCTTTGTCCTGGTGTTGCCATTGTCCTGTTTTGAGCCTTGGTAAGTTTGTTTAAAATCAAAATAGAGGTGCATATAAGTACATTACCGTCAGTTTATAGAGGAAAGTAATGGCCTATGTTGTCTGGAGGAGTGACGTGCAAATGGCGTTAAAAGCATGCGTAATGGCAGTGGTAACACTTACACATGCAACTGAAATGGGTTTTTCTCCATCGACTAAGTGACCGCTGTGTGCACTGAAGCGAGGCTAGTGGAGAAAGCAGTCAGCCATATTCCATCTGAGGGTTAACATCCAATTACTCACACACACACAAACGTTTCAAAGTGACAACAGGACTGATCGATGTCTCCTGCCTCTTATTGGTGGGATTAAGGATCCTGAAAGTCAAATATTGAATACCAAACCCCAGTGGAAAATAACAGGAGCAAATCATCCCTCAATGCTTTTTTTTTGTTTGTTTCTCTCTTTTATAATTTGACTTGCACACACAATTTTACCCCTTACAGCCTTTTTAACACCTCCCCTCCCCGTCCCTCTCACCTCTATTGTCCCAGGTTTTGCATAATATCATAATCTAGGAATCATCTTTTATCATTTTGCTCTCCAAGGTTGCTTTCATTTCTTTTTATCGCCACACATTACTATGCACTTGCCCATAGCTGCATTCTCAAATAAGATCTATGCTTATTATTTGCGGGAGCTGCACCATCCAAAACATGCTTGCGAGAAATAATTCCCCAGTGCTTTCAAGCTCAAAATGGCCTCCCATTTACATTATATATCCTGTTCCGCGCTTAGGAAATACGGCCCTGATGGGCTGCCACGCCCGGAGCGATCGGCTCCTTCCGCTAATGGAACGGGCTGGGGAGTAACTGACTGGACAGGTGTTGTCAGAACGAATCATCAAGATGAAATGCTGAATGTGTGAAACAGCGCTACGGCAAATATCCCCGTGCTGCATCTTTACTGGCTGCCTACGAAGAGTTCATTTCTCATGAAAGGGAATTTAAAATATTTACAGTGTTGCAAAGCCCTTGAGAAGCACTGACATCATGAAATCTCCAAACCGTCCTCCAAAAACTTTTTTTTTTTTTCCGTTAGTCATGCATACATATTCCATTCTCTATGCATAGTTGTTCCTGAGATTACTGCGGTTGCCAGATCAGTAGAAACCTGCTGCCGTTTTTCATTATACTCCAATAATCTCGAGTGGAGATATTCTACTAAAGGTCCAGTTACATAAAATGACTTACCTTCAAAGGTAGAGATTAACTACGTTTGCAGGCATTCGCATATATTTCATTCACCAAGGATAGGGTTATTTCCTGAAGTCAATCTCAATAACATGCTTTGCAGCGTCCACAATCAGACCTTGGCACTCCAAGCGATGACCCCGATGATCTATTTGACTAACCAGAGTCAGACATGTTCATGTTCAACATTAAGCTTGTTCAGAAGGTAATGACAGCCATGCTGAATCTCTAGCAAAACCACACAAGTACATGAGTAAAGAAGTTTCCCTCAGCTTTGCAACTGTGTTCTTTTTGTGTATAGGAACTTGCTTGTGGTTTTCTTTTAAACTTAAATAAGAGGCAGAGCTGAAAGAGAGAGCATATCAATGGCTGTACTTCAGTGAGCACTTACGTTCTTTGTACCTTAACTCTTCCCTGATGTAACTTTTTCTAAAGTGCTTATAGTCCTCGGTGCTCGAGTCCTATACAATCCTCGGCTGCTGATTGCTTTAGTGACTAGCTGCTGATGGGGCTTCTTTTTAAACACCTCATCAGAGTTTTTCCATTTATCTTCAGTAACCGTTTTATCCTGGTCAGGGTTAGAGTGGAGCCAGAACCTGTCCAGAGAACATTAGACATTGGCGCTCTCGGTAGGATGCGATGGCAGTCCATCACAGGGAATCATGCATGCGTATGTACAGTCGGGGACAATTTGGACCAGGCAGTCAACCTACTTATGAGACGTGGGTGGAGAACATAGAACCTGAAGGAAGTCATCTCTGGGGATCCCAACGTACCTCAATGAGAAAACATGCACAAAATTAGAAATAATTCTCACTATCGCTTTAAAGTTCTTTTGAAACCTAACAAATGCTCGTTGGCCAAGCTACAGCACTTTAAAAAAAAAAAAAAAAACATGTATCCTGACAACAAACTAGCACATCTCAGTATACAGTACTGTATGTCCACCCTGTCATGGACAAATTCAAAGTAAAGTAACCACATTGCACATAAAGCAATATATTTTAGTTAATAATAAAATCATTCCAAAATGTGGGGGGAAAAAACTATGCACATGTCCACCCTGTCATGAAAGGATTGATGACAGGGTGGACATGTGCATAGTGTTTTTATTTATTTATTTATTTATTTATTTATTTTCCCCACACATTTTGGACATTATTTTGCTTAATGAGCTCACGGTGGACCTTCATTTAGCAAATTATTCACATATATGTTGTATTTCTGAAAATCTGTTATATTTATTAATATTTCACTATGACAGGGTGGACATGTAAAGCTTGCTAACAGATAAATGTTTTTGACGAGGAGACTAGGCTTTAAGCCTGTTTTTATCCTTAAGGCCACAAGTACAGTATCTTCATTATGGTTGATCATCATACAGTATACTGTAGGTTTCTCCGCATGTCAGTGTAACCCCTGGGCTTCCACTGTACAGCTTCCATGGCTGAGAAAGCGTCCTTGCTGAGACGCCTCTGTGTTTAAACCAATGATCACCTGATGGAATTGATGTGTTCACGTCAACACGACTTGAGAGATGAGATTGACTCAAGACTTTTAAAAACTGAAAAGTGTAGGTTTTCAAAGTCCCACGTTAATTGCAACCTATGGTACATCTTTGTCTTCACCTTATATAAACTCATTTCATGGTTTCTTTGTAATTACAAATATCCAGCATCTCTTGGAAACTTTCATTCCCCCCCAATGTCGAGGTGTATACAGAGTTATATCATGGTATTAAGTATGCTTGAACCACTTGAATTACTGCTTTTAATTTGATAAGTCCACAAACATGACCTCTCACTTGCATACACAATATATTGGAAGCTTGTTTGCATGCTTTTGTTGTTTGGGTTGTTTTATGGATTGTAGGTGGAAGAAGTATACTTGTACTACACTTGTAATATTATCACTGGAGCTGTTACGGTGCACATTGCATAATATACTGTATAGTTTTATTCAGGATGTGGTTTGCAGTCTGTTTCAGTTGAAAAAGGTTGTTAATTTGTAAATTGACGTGTCTCCTATTTCTGCTCTGTAAATCCACTGATCTACATGTTTTGCTCAGTATTTAATCAGTATGAACTGTATTGTACAGTACAACTTCTCACTAATTCCTTTACACATTTCTACCTTTCCCCTTGAAGAATCATCAGCACCATGTCTGTATTTTCCATGCATACAGTACAGTATGTTTATAATTTCAGTGTCTAACTATCTTTTCTTCTCTCTCCCTCTTCCTTCCATTTGCATGATCTCTCCCCGGAGCAGAAGATTACGCCGTGGAAGGTAAGAACACTGTTTTCACTTGCTCACTTTGAAGGCGACTTGACGTACGCTGGTGTTAAAGCTGGATGTTAACATGATGAATTTTCGCTCCCTCGTCTGAGGGGCATTGTCAGCTTGGACTGCGGTTTGGATGACTAACAGGGGCTTTTGATTTGCTGCTACAAACCAAAGATTGATTTCTTTACCCTCTCAAAGCAACCCTTTCCTTTTTCTCATTACTTGATTTCATTTTGGTTTGTACCGAATGCTCAGTTGTGGTGTGTAATGGGAAAAAAATAATAATAAAATCTTTGTTTTGGGGTAAATAATAAGCAGTAAAGTATGATACATTTACCAGAGATGCTCTTCTCGACTACACGTGCTAGATTTCAGATTAGATCATTATGTAGGCATCCTTCAGGCTATAATTAGCTCGGTTTACTCTTCTGGGGGAATCACAGTTTTAATGGCTTATTTGTTTAATGGGTAGAATGCAAACCACAGCCATCTCCCAGGAGGAAGCCATGCATTATTCCACAGGGTCAGTGCTCTAGGGCTAACCTGCCAACACCGGTAGCTCTCAGAAACAGCAGTGAACGTGGTGTACTCCCTTATGCTTGGATGAGGTTGGTCATATACTAATGGATTCCCTGCTGGCTGAATTTGACTGTAATTGATAGGTGGCATGCACAGGTCTGGCTCTTTCAGGTTTGTTTGCTGGGATAAGCCGCAGGTATCTGTGAACGCTTTCCTATCAGAAGTCACTGCTGATGAATTACCCTGTCTATCCACACTCAAGTCTTGAGAGAGAGAGTCACTATGGCAACACCAGCAGCCAGATGTTTCCTGAGCAGGCGAGCTGTTATCGGGAGCTGAGCTTGAAGATTGATACCACTGGATAGGGGAAGAAGGGAAACGGAGTGTTTATGTCGTCGTATAGACAAAGTAACTTAGTTGAACATGTTTAATGCAGATGTGGTTGTAGATTTACATCCATCGTACGTCCACAGGGGACAGTGACGAGGAAAAACTTGAAGACAGGGAAGAAACCTAAAGACAAAGGAATCCATTCTCTTCTTTGCGACACCAGATGGTCGGACTATAAATCACACCAGTATGCAGGTGTAGAATTGTAGAGACAAGCAGGACTAAGTACTGTATGTACAGTAACTGTAAGAATACTGGTAATTGAAAGGTCTTAATGATTGTGATTACTGGGGTACAAATCTTGGGTACAAATGAAGTTTGTAGGCTAGCAAGGCTAGGCCTTGGACAAAATAATTATTAGAAGCTTAAATATTAGTGTTTGAAGCATCAGCCGTTATCCAAGGCAGCACCCAATAGTGTTTTCAACGTCAGTCAAAAACTAACTGGTAGCATTGTTTGACATTACTGCACATTTTATAAAAGGTTTCGACTGAGTAATGTGATGTGTGAACCGATGTGTGCATTCCACGAGTAGTGATAACAGAGCATAACAGGTGTTCTAACAATCGTTCATTACACCAAGTGTCAGTCAGAGCATGAGTGGAAGTAGGTCAGTACGATCGGCAGTACTGGAAAGAGAGGGAAGCAGCTGCCTCCCAAACCCACATTCAGAACCAGCCATGGAAGCTCTTTCAGCAAGATAATGTTGGGTCATCTGTCCCCATAGTAATTGCTTCTAAGTTGTTTCGAATTGCCTCTGAACTGCCTGTGTTGTGGTTTACAGATAACTAGCTTCCAACACCAGGCAGAAATCCCTCGTTATCTCTTGATCAAGTGCGCTACTTGGTGGGTGTAACAATGGATTTTACACTAGCCTTCCATTTAACGCTATTTTGGAGCCATCCCCAGAACCCACAGAAAATCTGTTTCCCAAAAAAGATACTTCTGAAGATTATGCCACATAAATGTAACAAATTTTGCTTTCATAAAAATTTCAAGATGCTAACTCTAGCCATTTTAGATAGATAATTTTTTATGTTCCAAAAATGGCCATTTTTCAGTGTCTCGCCGCTTCAAACAATAATATTTAAAAATGCTAATTATTCATATTCATATTGGTGCTAAAATTGGTCTAAGCTCTTAGAAACAAATGACCTGTAAAAAAGATTTTCCCTACCTAAAAATATCTGTAGTGGTCATAACCATATCAAGTTCATGTTGCAATATCTTAACAAATTTACATTTTAGAATTAAACACTTTTTAAGGTTTATGTCTTTTCATGTGAAATCAAAATTGGCCACGTTTCATCCGAATGACAGTTAAGGTCATTGAAAGATTTGAACGAAAACAAGTTACAGACGCTACATGAAAGTGTCTTTTATGTAGCGTCAGTGTTTCAGTTCATCTGATAAAAAATATATATAAATGTGTATGAATACTGTATTTACAAAAAAGCAAAGCATGGATCTGGAGATTAGAAACATAAAGTATAGTATATATCTAAAAATTCACTTTTTCACCTAGGTGAGACACGTTTTAGCATCGATACCATGATTTGGCCGAAAGTAAACCCTATAAGGTTCTCAGGTTTGTCCAACACCTCTATGGTTTAATCTTCTCATCATTTGTTGAAGACTCGATATTGGATTTGGGTTTACAATCACTGGCTTTATGCTCATCACAGTTTACAGTCCTGGATGGAATAAATCAGCACTTTTATGGCTTTCTGTTCATCACAGTACGATCCAAGTCCACGTCCACCCTGCCTGCCACCGGTAACTGGGCCAACTGCATCACTCAGCATCGTACTGTATGATTGGCCAATCATAACCACAGGCACAGGTCACGGCCTCTGTCTAAAAATGTCCAAAACCCAAAAAGAAGTGAAAAAAAACAGAACACAAACAAATGAACAAAGTAATGTCTTGTCATAGCAGAAAGCTGCATTTGATTTGTCATGCGCTGACTTCGGTGAACTTGTTTAAAAGAGCAAATCACTGAGCACAGCAGCAAGGTCAACTACAAAGTCCTAGGGGTATTTATTAGAGGTGAGTCTAAGGTAGGTGTGTTACAGTGTGCTGTATCATATGATTCAACACGAGGTGATCAATTTGATATAACATCACCCTCAGCAGACTGTAGAATAAAGTAGCCTACTTATTATAAGATACCAGGAGCCAAATTTGATACAATAGCTCAATCTCTGCTCAATTTAGGAAGACTCAGTCCAGGCTAAAGAAATCACTGATTACTTCATACTGTAGTAGTGACCTCACATCAATATCATAATTAATTGATCGATTTTTTGGTTTGTTTGTTTAGTCCACTGACGAGGTTTGAATGTGAATATGCTCAACAATTAAAGCTGGGATATTTTTTTTTTGTCTGATCCAAGGAAAAAATTATACGTCATACGTACTGTAGCACGACTGAATGGATCAACATAAGACTGTAAAGTCGATATGTGTAAGGGGACTGGACACACACACAAGTGAGGAAAGCATTCAGAGAATAAAACAAATAAACATTATATTAAAATAAAATAATAGTAAATTAATAATAATAATAAAAATATAAATTATTTTGAAAAATACAGCTGGATCTCAACATACAAATTAAATTCTTAAGGTGAAATGTTGTATTGTGAAATGCATTTTCCAATAGGAAATAATGTAAATGCAGATAATTCGTTCCAGCCACCCAAAAATATAAACAATATTACCATTTTCCCACACTATCACCATATTTCTGCTTATAAAAACAATCAAAACATTTAGAAAAGGACTGTTAAATGAACATCAATTAACCATAATTTATAATTCCTCTTGGCACCATATGCTTTAAAAATTAAACTTTTTATTTTTTATTTTTTGCCCCCATCCACAAAAAATAACAGAAAACAATTCATAAAATTCTTAAACCTGTTCCGCTTGGCTTTCCGCTGATTCTAACAAGTTTTAAACGGCTTCACTTTTTACGCGCAACTTTGTTCGGTTCTTTCTTTGTATGCTGAAAATGTCAGATGCAGAGGCACATTTTTTAATTTTATTTAAACTCTTAAGGTGAATCATATGCTGAGGACACGCTCAAATAATAATAATAATAATAATAATAATAATATTTGGGCATGATTACTTTAATCAAAGATTCTGAAGGTTGATTTTGATTAAAAAAAAAATAGTTTATTCCGGCCGATATGAGACTCTACCCAGCAGAGTGGAGAATGTACAATTCAAAAACACATCTAATGCTTCCTAAAGCAATATAACGTTCAGAAACGGCATGCTTCAGACACGCCCCATTGAAAATGCCACCAATGGAATGGTGATGAGAGACAATGCTCAATTAGACAGGTTTTTTTTAGTGTAATGAACATCTTTGGTTATAATATACTGTATGCTGCTAAAGTTGAAACGGGAAACATACATATAGTATTTATTTATTTTTTTAACAATTCTAAAAGGTAACCCTACTTTAAAGACACATTGAACAGTTCTATATGAAAAAAAATCATGCATGAATGCCTCCCTATATTCCTACGGTATGTACCATACATATAGCAAGCATTCTCCTCCTCATGCATGTGTATCAGATTTACTTGAGAGTTGAGAGCAATCCAGACCGGGTGGGGTGTGCCGGTGAACCGGAATGTGATGGTGTCCTGATCAGTTTCACTCGGCTGCCTGGCAGGGAGTGAGAGGAATGTCTCTCCCACTGGGAAAGCTGCACTGTTGACATCAGAGCTGAGCCGTCTCGCCCCGAGAACATGCTTATTTACATTTCACAGGGAAAAAATCTCGATGCAGGGGCGGGGTAGGGGGGGGGCGGTGTTTGGTGAACTCGAGCTGATGCAATAGTTGTAGAACTATGGTAGACAACAGCATGGCGCTGTACTTGATGTCAGAATGACGATCTTGGCTTTAAATCAAACTAATTACGGCCTCTCTAACGTATCATTATTTTGGTTTTTCATCACATCTGACAATTCCGAGGTCCACATTCAGGTTTTTTTTTTTTAATGCGCTCGTTCGGACGTGTTATCGTTTCTACAGCAACGGCTCATTTACAGAGATTTCTTTTTTTTTTTTTGGATGCGCCACATAGTTTAAGGCTAATAAGCGGGTTGAAAATGCTTTTAGACTTTGCAAACATTCTTCTTGATATACAGTAGTGATGTTTTTGGAGAAGAGGACTGATTTTTTTGCACATATTTAATTTGGGGAAAATCTCTAACCAGCAGCCAAAAGACGGAGAAGACGTTCTAGTTTCTTGATTACATGATATAATATTATTATTATTATTATTATTATTATTGTTGTTGTTGGCTTTTTAATCTGTTTAAGAGAGAGAGAAAAAAAGATGTTGTTGAGAGTGATAACAGAAAGTCATAACACCAAGGTAACACCATAAACGCGTAAAGACAGACATTATGAATAAATTTAAAAAACAAAACAAAAGATTAGTGTGATATTAGAAGAATTAAACACCTCAACGGAAAATGATTAAGAGCGAAAATCACATGGCAGTGCCACCTTTCATTGGTTGATAGACTTCCTCTGACAGTGTGCCTCATTATATTTCAGTTCTTGGGTAATTCTTTATTATTTTTACTCAACAATAGTCAATGCTTTCATTTGAACACTTGCTTTACACCATAATGCCAAGCTTTTACACTAGAACTAACCCCAGACAACCATGTAGAGATTGGACGCTCACATTTGGGAACCTCTGGAATACCTCGAAGTGCATTATTGCCGTTATAAATACAAAAAAAAAAAAAATCTTCCTTCATACTGTAGGTCTGCTCACTATCAAGGGGATCAATTTAATCACTTAATTAAGCTAGTGGCAAGCCACTCTCATGGTTTCCTTCTGAGGGCAAGCATACTTAAAATGGATCCATGGTATTACAGTACACCAAGCGTAAGTTTTTTGTCCCTTGCAGTTGACTCTACACTGCCCTATTTTAGGGAGTTTTGTCTAATTAGGGGCATTGACCGAGCGCTCGAAAGGTTGTCCTAGATTGATGATTTCTAGGCAGCTTTAAAACCCAGTAGGAGGAGGGAACACTGAACCTGGAGGTAATTTGCTGAGAACGCTATGGAAATTGATGAGCTGGAAGTACAGTGACCTGTTTTTTTTTTTTTTTTCAAGCTGAAATCTGACACACTTTCGGTATAACCAGTGACATCGGGGGCCACCATTTACCTGGAATATATGCGCACTCCATGCGGGCAGTGAAATAGTTCTCGGGGCACGTAACTGCCTTTAAAATGGGTCAAGGTCAAGTAAGTTCAGAGATTTGTTTTGTTGGGTAATCTTTCTTTTCTGTCAATCATTGATCCTATCCTTATCAGAACTTTTAATAATTCATTTTTGGCACAGTGGAGATTAAATTTGTTCAGACGTTGATTAAAAAATGTAAAAAAAAAATGTAAAAAAAGTTTTTTTTTTTTTTTTTTTCACTAAAGGCTCTTACTGTCATGGAGTTTGGATTGGAAAGGGTGTTCACTAAAGATTATTCATGAGGATCTAAACTAGATTTATGGATTACCAGGAACAAAGATGACAATAATTGTTTTGTTTTTTTGGATGACAAAAAAGTCTACCAAAAACTGCAGTGTTTCTCAGTGTATTAACCTATTTTTTTCTCATCGCTATTCCATTTATTTATTTATTTATTTATTTGTAATCCTTGAGAAAATTACAACCATTACGGACTAATCCTGGGTTTACACTACATGATTTTGGGTCATTTATTTGTTGTTGCACATTCTCTTTGGTCTCAATGGTTGGTGAGTAGGTCACACTACGCATTTGAGGACACCTGAGCTTAACCTCTTAAGACCCCTCTGTCCTTCTATACCGTAGGCATTACTTGGCCATTAATCTTTTGTTTAAATCCTTGCTCGAAAACATTGACTCTGTTCAATAAACGGAAAGAGACAGTGAGGTTGACGACAGTAGAGTCCATGTCTTAAGTTATTTACAAAGTTCTAGCAATGATAGAAATGGTTTTTGGTACGGATGGTAAAGCACTCAACTAAAAGCAACCAAAAAGACAATAGTGTACTATGATATAAATAGATCAAACAGCAAATTAATGGAATGTCTGTTTTCAAGCAATCATTAATATAACCAGACTACATGTTTGATGGCTCATAAACTGAGGTGCAAAGTAAGCACATATGGTAATTTACAGAAAATATGCACATTGCCTCAAGATCAGGTTAAATAATAAGCTTTTTTTTTTACATCCAGGACAAGAAAAGAATGAATCTTTGCCTGTACAAATGTGTGTTCTCAAGCATAACATTGCTACTATTGCTCCTACAAAAAAACTTCCCAGCAGGAACCCTAACATTGGATGACTATTTTGTTGGAGCTTTTATGCCCATTAGCATCCAGCATTAGCATCCATTTGCAAGACGTCCACATCCGACGGTCCCCTACGTTTCTAACAGGATTTAGAATTCGAACACAACAGCCTCCCACACACATCGTGTGTATCTCATGTTGCACATCTTTCATTTTCTTTGTGAAATATTATTACCCTGCAGTCCACAAAATACTTTAACATACTGTAATATGCTGCTTGCACCGTGTTCAACAGCATCAAGTTCGGTTTCACAGAAAAGGTTGTTATTCAGTTATTTATTTATTTATTTATTTATTTATATATTTCTTTGTTCTTTTTTTTTTGCTGTATTCCAAATAATGTTAACGTTTCAAAACAGTCATAGATATAACCTTTAGGGAACATTCCTTCTTGGTCCCACAGAGAATATTTTTAACCTTTATTCTGTAACATCGTTCAAGACCCAGGCATCATACAGTTTTTCACAGAAAGTTTTTGGAGCGGTGCCCTGAAGAACCGTGTCTGGAGCCCAGCTGGTGCTGCAACCATCCGCAGGGAAAAACTAAATTTTTTGGTCCTACATAAAAAATCCGCAGGGCATTCTCTGAACGTTCACATCCAGTCATCCACAGGTCATGTGGAAATCTGGGGAATGTCCCAAGATAATGTCCTGGGATCATAAGAGAACCCTTTTAGGGAATATTTGTGGAGAACCTTTAGGAGATGTGACTTCTTTTTTTTTGGCTGGGATGTTCCCTAATGGAGCGGCACGATGGTGTAGTGGTTCGCCTTGCACCTCCAGGGTCTGGGATTGATTCCCGGCCAGGCTCGATTCCCGTCTCTGTGTGCATGAAATTTGCATGTTCTCCACGTGCTTTTTTTTTTTCCAAAAACATGCAGATTAGGCTAATTGGCGTTCACTAATTGCCATTAGTGTGTGAATGTCTGTGCCCTGCGATGGATTGGCACCCTGTCCAGTGTATACCATGCCTTGTGCACCAAGTCTCCTGGGATAGGCTCCAGGTCGCCTGAATACAGGATAAAGTGCTATAGATGACGAGTGAGTGAGTGAGTTCCCTAATGGACAAGTGGCAAGCACGCACATTTCAGACATTTATGAAATTTGGCAGACGCCCGTATCGAGAGCAACTTACATTTTTATCTCATTACACATCTGAGCAGTTGAGGGGTAAGGGCCTTGCTCAAGCACCCAACAATGGCAACTTGGCAGTGGTGGGATTAGAACCTCAGACCATCCAATCAGTAGTCCAATGCGTAACCACTACCGCCTACATCCTACAGCATGCAGAGCTCTCACCACAGAGGTCAAGTTTGAGTCCTGCACAGGCCATTGGTTTGGTGTTTATATTGTTGTGAAGTCAGTTTTGCGCCATTGGGTTTGTTCAACGTCATAGTCAGTGTTGCTGCGACTAAAGTAATTCTCACTGTCAAAAACAACTTAATACTACCAACATTGGCAAAATGTTCGTAATGTAGCCAAATTCACATCAGCACAACTTTCCGCAGAACCTGTTCTTGTTCTGCTTTCCTGCTCACCATGGCTATACAAAGTGGCGTCACCGCAGACTACCTGTCAGTTCAAAGCAATTTCTCTCCAAACTTTCTCAAAAGGTCCTTTACACCCAGAGGACTGATACTTGTTATATGTTTTAAGCTTGTTTAATTACATGATTGCATTCCAGGACATTATCGAAGTACCAGTATTGCATTAGTGCAGTTATCGAGACATAATCAGATGTTTCCAAGAAGTAGTTCAGTACCACTAATTATTGAGGTTGAAATTGAAGACTATTTTATGTGATATTTGACTGTAACCGAGTAATTATTTTGCATCTGCTGTTAAGGATGCACAGCATGTGCACTGAAGGTCAGACAGACCTTTTTCCTTTTTTTTTTCTTTTTTCTTTTCTTTTTTTTTTTAAATGCACACAAGATGAAGCTGAATGAAATGAAGGTCATTTGGTGTGCACACACAAAGCAGAAGAACAGGTGCAAAATAGTCCTTATGTCAGGCCCACTGAACATGTTAGCTAAGCCTGGATTAAAGCATTTAGGAAAGCCTCATAGGAAAAACCACACACTTCTACCACCATACACAAACACACACACACAGTCGTAAACAATAATCGAACTATAACTCATTGTAATGCAATATTCAATATTGTCAACACACAATCAAGTCTTTATATATATATATATATATTATAACTCATTGTAATGCAATATTCAATATTGTCAACACACA
>QMIH01000128.1:232297-255746 GCA_003987875.1 Clarias batrachus
TATATATATTACAGGAAATGGAAATGGCTGTAATTAGGCACAAAGGTTTGAGTGGGAATAGGAACTGATACGGATGTATCTGAGAAAGTGAGAGTGAATCGAGCCGAGCCGATCTGTCTACCTGTCAGTCTGTCTATCTATCTATCTACACCAGTCATCCATCACACGTTAAGCTTGATTATCAATTGTGTACCAGTAAACTGGCGACAGGTTCGTGGGCACCCAAGGCTTACCCATGTCTCCAGTGAAAAACTCAACAAAAACCTAAATGCAGCAGAAATCTCACACTGGTCATAATAGAAAGGCACCAGAACACCCAATGCACCACAGCCTGCCGCGAACCTGCCCTCCAACCTCTCTAGATCGCCATCCATTTGAGCATTCATTGGATATCCTTGATAAACAATCCACATAGGCCCCACCCTCCAACCCACAGCACGTGCCAACATGATAGTGCCAAAAACCCAGGCGTCTTGCGGAGTCATTCCCTGAAGGGCCAGAGCCAAAGGGGAACCAATAAATAAATAAATAAATAAATAAATAAATAAATACATACTAGGTGTTTATAATGTTAACATTATGGCAGATGTCTATTTTTATGTGCGAGGGATTGAAAGTAGCTCCATTGGATGTGTATTTAAATCTAGCTTCCGGTTATCTTTAAATTTAAAACCCCTTCACAATGTCTGCTTTCTCTTCCTGCATGTCAGTGGATTTCTAAACCGTCATGACGGCGAGGCTGTCTTATGTAATAATAAAATCTGATTCAAAGCAAATGCACAGTTATCAGTTCGAATCAGAGTAACACGCATAGAAAACGCTCGCTCCCTCCTGGAAACTGGTGGTAGTAGGATCCGCCTCGTTTTTCTGTTGTCTTATCCTTCTCCAGCAGACGGACTCGAGTGAGACCCTAAAGGCATAAAGGCTGGCTTTAGCACAATCCTTAATCCTATGTCATAAATCAAAGCTCCGCACAGATCCAGCTGCCTGGGTATCCATTTTGCGAGCACACACACACACACACACACACACACACACACACACACACACACACACAGATCTGGCTGTGCTCTTCTCAGTGCCACTCTCCGAGTTAGAGAGATGTTGAACAGGGCAGATTTGATAGAGTTGCTGTTATTGAGTAGCCTGTATCCCACATGAATTGGGGTTACAGGGCATTTGGAAATGGCGTTGCCTTTGTTTTTTTCACTTATTGCTTCTTTTTCACTGCTGTGACTTAGCTGCACTTTGAGCACCTCTGTGCCATTCTCTTACTACTTGTGTTATAAATTGTTTCTCTCGCTGTCTCCAGACATTTCCTTTCACCATTTGCAGTGCAGTCCTCCTTCCTCATTTAAGCTTCCGTGTAGCGGCCTGGGGAAAGCAGCAGGCTTAGATCAACACTTTTAATTTTAACATAACATAGACATAACAGCATGGATATGCTATTTATTTACTTTAGGTTAGTATCCAAACATGTTAAGGAGTTCCGTCTAGAAAAGTTTAAGTCGGGTAACGAGACGCAGCCCAAACAGTCTGAGGTAAGCCGTGGAAAACCTTGTAAAAGATGTGGGGGGTCAAAACGCAGTAGTGATCCGCGCCTTTCAGACTTGAGCTCAGAAGTAGTGAGCTACAGTACCTCCAAACTAAATAAAAACCATGCATTAAAACTGCTGTTGTATTTTGTTGTCTGGCTGCTATTAAAGGTTTTGCAACAGATGTATCTTCTCAAATATGAATTAGTTTCAATCAAGCATTATATTCATAGGTCTTGTGCTGCCACAGCTTCTCAGAATGAAGCTCCACCCCTTTTCCCCCTTCCAAATAAGGAGAAAGGATATTTGAATACTCTGGTTAAAATTCATAAACATTTTCAAATCATGTGAAAACTGTGCACGTGCACACATGCAGCTATCATCGGTGCACTCTGGACGACACCCAAAACATCACCTACTAAACCACCAAACAATTCAAAATGCACCTCATAGAGCCCAAGGACAAAACAGTAGCATACCAGTTCTATCAAGTAACCGTCAACACTCACTCACTCTCTCTCACTCATCATCTATACCGCTTAATCCTGTATTCAGGGTCAGGAGACTTAGGGCACAAGGTGGGGTACACCCTGGACATGGTGCCAATCCATCGCAGGGCGCACACACACACACTACGGCCAACTTGGGAACGCGAATTAACTTAATCTGCGGGTCTTTGGACTTTGGGAGGAAACCAGAGTACCTGGAGGAAACCCACCAAGCACGGGGAGAACATGCAAACTCCATGCACACAGAGACGGGAATCGAATCTGTCCAGGAATCGGACCCGGACCCTGGAGGTGCAAGGCACCAGTGCTAACCATCACACCACTGTACACCGTCAACATTAAAAACAAATGAAATATAATTAGAACTGGATGCTACCCACTAGTTCACACAGGGGACTCACTGCTAATGCTCAGAAATTCACACATATTGTTCTTTCAGACACCAAGCACCACAACATAATTCCTCAAAGTTCAAAAATAGATGAATTTCCAAGGAAAACATGTCACCTGCCCACTGAACCTGATACACTTTTTTTTTTTTTTTTGATGCTACAAAAAATTTTTTGTAAAAAAAAAAAAAGACATAAATATTACTTACAAAAGTCACAGGTAGAGCAAACCCACAATAGTTACTTTCTTTGATGACTTTATCAATGGTCCCTTTATATAGTGTGTGTAATGGTGATTCCGGTATTGAGATTTTGCATACTTCTCAAGATATTTAATTTTGTATCGTTCTCTCTGACGCAAATAATGTCAATATCTAAACCTCTTAAATGGACTAATGCTTTAATTTTCTAAAAAAAAGTTTACTTTGAATGTTGGTCAGATTTTCCGGTTAGTTTAGGAGGCACAAATAGCAGGTAGGTTTTATTAAGACCCAGGCCCGTATTCACAAAGCCTCTTAAGCATAAAAGTTGCTCCTAGTAACAAAATTCTAAGAAAATTCTTAGAATTATGACATTTTCTTAGAATTGATCCCTTAATTTAGGACTAAATCTTAGTAAAGATAAAAATGATTCACAAAACATCTTAGCCCCTAAAAACAGCTACTAAGGTAAAAATTGTTAAGAGTAGAAAGGAGGACTTTTAAGAGGCTTAAGAGTTTCTACAGCAGAGGACAAAATGGCGGAAAGAAGAACTATTCAATAACATTAAAAGTAAACACTGCTCTTCTGTCCAATTTTGTTTAATTGTTGTTTTACTTCCTTCCATATCTCTTGGATTGTTGGCTACATACCATCCAAAAGTGCAACGTAAATGGACTGTCCTGCAGTCATGTAAATTGGTAAAAGGTAAGATATTTTGCTCCCATCAATCTACAATGGATCATAAATAACACTTTAAGACTTATATAACTTTAAGATATTTAGCCTATAACAGAAACTTTGCATAAAGTATCCTGTAGTCATTATTATACAACTTCTTCGTATACAAACATGAAGAAACATATGATTTCACTGTCCGTTCTATTGTCATGTATTCTATTTTCACAAAGGGAGCATTTCAAGAGGTTATATTTTATCAACCAATCACAGTACTTGGATTGCTGCATCATCCCTAGCAACGAGGTCAACACACACCCTCACAAAGATAAAGGTTTTTGTACTTTCCTTACTCAGAGTTGCTCTGAGAAGTTTCCTAAAATCACTTTTAGTTTAGGACTCCCAGCTAGGAGTTTTTGAGAGGATGCTAAGAAGCTTTGTGAATACGGGCCCTGATATCACTGCATCAGACTTTAACCTCTTTGGTCCCCTAAAAACAGCCATATGAAAAAAAAAAAAAAAAGCTTCACTTTATATCTTTCACTGATTTTTTTCCCTTCTTTGTATTGTTTAATACTAACCATTTCTTTCACTTCCAAATCAATACTTCTCGTTTGCCTCTCGCTCCTGTTATAACCAGCACAGGTTTTACTGCATTTGGGTGTAATATTATTTTAAAGAAACTAAAGCTAAAACAACATACACTCTTTATGTGGGAAGCTGTTGTGTTCACTACATCCGTCTGCTACTGTACATCACGTTCTCTGATCAGGATGTCTGGCAACTGTTATAAACATAAGGGACCACTAATGTACAGTATACTGCATGTGATCAGGCATCGTGTGAATAAACATTAAGCGGTATACATGCTATGAATAAATGTTGCTATACTGTTATGTTGGAGTAATTTATTTAACATCATCGCAACATCATTTTAATTGAAGCTATTGAACTTTCCAAAACCAAAATAATTGCTAGTCCTTTGTTGTGACAGGTGATAAATCGAATCCCAAATATAGGACAACATTCTATAACATTAGAGTATTTTCGCTGGGTCGTAGATAAATTTATGCAAAAGTACAAAGTGATTATTAAAGTTTGCTGCCTATCATGGTAATATAAAATATGCAAAGTAAGCTGGGATTTTTGTATTTCTCCAACACTGAGTGAACTAATATTCGCTTATCTTCAAACAGACAATTAATCATGATGTTAAACGAATTAACGCATGAATGTGGGGCTTGCGATTTAATACCGCACAGTACACAGAAAGAGGGAAAATAAGGAATTATGAAAATTAGAAGTCAGCCGCAATCCTCTGCGCACCATACACGCCATTCAGCTCACATTTCACCTAGTAATAACCAAGCTACTCAACCATGAACGGAGTCGATGTGTTAGAGCAAACACATACTGAAAAAAAAAAAAAAAACATTTTTTTTTCCTGACAGCATACATATCATTCACATAATTTTAGCTATTTAAATAGTATTTCTAATACCTGATGAATGTCGTGAATCAAATTGAGCAGATGTGCCTCTCACTTTTTATTCCAGCTCCGCTTCCTTTGGGAGGTCACTAATGTGTTTGAATCTCACACTAATGGAGATAAAGCTCATGCAGTGCACACTGAGCTGTTCAACCACCTCCAAATAAAGCCTTTCATTTAGCAGAAGTTTGGTCAGTCTTTAAATCTATACCGGGATTCTGGGATCGTGGGAGTATTTGCTGTATTGAATAAAAGTCACACGATATATTGTATATTGTTGGCTATTTATGTAATAATATTAGCACAATAATATATCAATATATAACATATATAGCAATAACCTTAGTATTAACATACTGTAGTTGTACAAGTTTTTCTTTTCCTTAAGTGTGTACTGGATACATTGTTTGGCTGACTCTCTTTGTATACAAGTTAAACAGTGGATGTTCTATGATCTACATTCGCATATCTATAAATAAGTCAATGTTATTTTTTTTTTCTTAGTATAGAAAACAAATATACATAATAAAAATAATACTTGAATACATTTTCTACATTTGGTATTTCTGGTTGACAGCATTCTGGCGTTTCTACATTAAGACTGTTTAGGACATTTTCATTTCCAGTAAGACTTGACCGCAAAGTCTGGTTCGTTTAGATCAGTGTGAACACAATCGTTCCGTGCTCGGGAACCCAGTGGAAAATGTGGTCTCGGGAATGATGCAGCATACTTGGGCATGGATTGTATCAGATATGGAAGGCAGTCGTACCTGAGAATGGGAGTAGATCGCTGTTTAGATGTGACATTATCAGTGCCTCCAAAAGTGTGTGCGCGTAGCACACGTCAATCTCAGCCTCTAGCCTACACAGCCGTTGATCTTGACATTTTTTTTTTTTTTTTTTTACTATCATTAATATTAGTCATAGCGTGAAGTTTACTTCTGAACTTCTTGTGTTTAATGGCGATTTGCAAACCAAGTAGGTGCATACTGCCATCTGCTGTATCGGAGTGTGTAAATATGCAAGTGTATCCGAGAACGTAAAGTGTGAACGCTGGTCAGCGGCGGAGTGGGAAGGGGGAAGCAATCGTTCCTTCCATCATGACTAATATGGAACGCCCTTAGGTTCAATGATGTTCAAGTCAAACCAGGACTTTTGATTATGCAGAAGAACAGAACACAATTACGTGAGCAAAACTTCATTTATTTCTTCATATAATCCCCTGCTACACTAATGCACTTATCACAGCGTTTCACTAGTATTTGGATTCCATACATATCAGATATTTGCTATTCCTTATTCTTCGTGGAGAACATTATAGATTGTTAGCTCATAAAAAAATTAAAATAAATAAAAAATCCGCCCTTTTGAGGGTTCTCTCCGGGCGAAAACTCTCCTTCCTTTCTCATCGAATGTAGAGTTCTTTCACTATAAGCACTCGTACTTTCCCACTTGCTCCTCACAGCTCTGATAAATCTAGCACCGAAACTGGCATGCCGTACCACACCCCACTGTGTGAGTGTCTGATCAAATGTGTGTGCACTGTGACAGACTTGCAATTGTACTCTTTGAATACTTCAGTGAGGGAACAGCTCTTAATCCTTTGCAGAGGCATATACAGTACATAGAATACATGAAGATACACAATTGGATCACATTAGAGACTTGTGGAGTCTCAGGTCAAAGTTAAAGTAGTGTGTGAAAATTTCTCACCTGCTTGTAACATTCTTTCACCAGGGAATTTGTGAGTTTCCTGGACATCATCGCTTTCTTTCTGATGCACCTCATTGTGAGATGAAGCTTATGTCAGATGAATGCACGATACATTACTGTAGTAGCTGCCTTAGAGCATTGTGTCTTCATTAGTGTATTATTCTTTTGCAATGTGTTTATTTATTTGTTCTGCTTCTGGATGCAAATCTTAATGCAGGTGAACTTCTCCCTGTCGTGATGGAGTCTCGCTTTAAACTGCTCTGATTGTTCAGGTTTTTATAAATAGAGAGAGAGAGAGGAAACCAGCGAACATACTGTATAGGAAGACATAAACAGAGACGGGCACAATGAGACAAAGGCAGTGTGAATACAGTGAGATGAAAAAGTATTTGCCCATTCCTGATTTTTTCCCCCTTTCCATATGTGTCAGATCTAAATGATTCAGATTATAAACAAATGCTACAGTAATATTTGATTTTCATTGGTTTCCTTTTACACAAAGATAACCCGAGTAATTACAAAATGCAGTTTTTAAATGATGAGAGGGGAAAAGCTACAGATCAGATTTTAAAAAGTCCGAAGCACTTTGTGTTCATATAAGAATATTTACTTAAATATTTGTTCATTCATGTCTTCCGATGGTGCTCAATGTCGACACATTTTTGTGCCAAGATATGTTGGCATATTCACGAATTAGGACATTCGCATAGTTAACGCTATTAGGAAATGTAATTAATTTCGAGATAATTTAAATTGAGGCATTGCCATGTCTTTCACTGTTTTGTCCCTGTTAGGACATTGCAAAAACTATATAAGAAACATTTTATTATGAATTTTAAAACATGATTTGGGGCATCTCATTTCATCATTATGAACATAACATGAAGCACATATATACACATTCATCATGAAAGGTCTATTGAAAAACAAATTAAAATTTATGTTCACTTCAGCCATTGGAAACAATATTGTTTTAGGCGAACTAATTGTACACAATTCTTCGTTGTACTTTGTCTGGCTTTTAGATAAATTCCTTCCATGCGCCATCTGGCGGCTATTCAATGAAGCACAACACATTTATTTAAATGTTTCTTGTGGGATTTCGCGGCATGGCGCCGACAAATTGCGGCACTTCGCGGGAAAAAGCCTGCATTCGTAATTCCCACATCTGTATCAAAACCTACCTGGTCCTATGTGAAAAAGTACAGTAATTGCTTCCTTGCTAAATTATGAATAAACTGTGATTTTTGGAAAGCTGAGTTGCCACACCCATAACCTCTGTACTGCCTGATCTGTTGAATCAAGAGCTTGCTTAAATAGAACCTGTCTGCCAAAGTCAAGGGCACTAAAAGATCTAAAAAAAAGCAAACCCAATTTAAAGAAATTTAACAATAGTAATTGACATGTATCAGTCTGAACAGGGTTACCAAGCGATTTCTAAGACTTTGCGACTCCAGTGAACCACGGTGAGAGCCATTATATACAAATGGAGAAAACTTGTAACAGTGGTGAACCTTCCCAGGAATGGCCGACCTACCAAAATTACTCCAAGAGCAAAACAAAGTCTCATTCTGGAGCTCTTAAAAAATCCAGAACAACATTGAAAGTACTGCAGACCTCACTTAAGTTAACCTTTGTTAAGGTCAGTGTTCATGATTCAAAAATAAGAAAGAGACTGGACAAAAATGGCATCCAAGAAAACAAAGCGTCATCTCACATTGATTATCCCCATGGAGGTTAAACCCTCCGATGTGGCTGAAGTAAAACAATTCTGTTGGCCAAAATTCCTCTACAGCATTGCCAGTCATCACAAATGCTTGATTGCAGTTCATTCTACCAAGGGTGGTACAACCAGTTATTACTGTAGGTTTAGGGGCAATTACTTTTTCACATAGTGACAGTTAGGTTCGGACAGCTTTTTTCCCTTAATAAATGAAATCATCATTTAAAAACTGCATGTTGTGTTTATGTGGATTATCTTTGTGTAATATTAAAATGTGTTTAATGATGTCAATCATTTAAGTGTGACAAATATGCAAAAAAAATTAATCAGGAAGGGGCAAATACTTTTTCAAGTGAGAGAGAGCTGGAGAGAAGAGACAGATAGTGTGATAGACAAGCAGGAGGAGAGACTAGCATAGAAAGAAATGGAGAGAGAAATGAAAATAGAAGTCATGATTATAAAAAAAAAAATATACAGTAATAATTATTTCTGTTGCTTTTCAGCATTTCTAAAATTCCTCTTCTGGTGTAAATGTGTAAATCTTTTTTTCAGTGCGCCATCTCTGATCATCACACTCCTCACTTCACCACATTTTCATATCTGGATGCACGGCCTCATCAGTTAAAATAACACACATTCTGCATAATTGGCTTGACATTTTGGTAGTGTCAGCTGAGCGAACATATCACAGTCCCTCCTAGCACCCACCAACCCCCCCCCCACCCCCTCGTCCCTCAGCCGTCTCTTTTCATCTTGGTCATACTGTACTTGCAAAGTTCTTGCAAAGCTCTTTTTAATTTTTTGGGGTCATTTGTATGAGAAAAAAAAAGTACAGAAATAACCAGTACTGGTGTAGAAGCTTGTTTGTGCTTTAGAGCATTAATTATCCTGTTATGAAACTAGCTTGTTTATTTGTGCTTTAATTACTGGCCTTTTTTTTTTTCCTTCTCTCCAAGACGCATTATCAAATTTGCATGATTTTTCACAGTCCCCAAGTGTGGTTGATTAAAAGAGACAGGTTTTTAATTTCATGTTGTCTATCTGTGTTAATGAGGCTTTTAGACTTTTTTTATATAATTAATAATAAAAAAAGAAAAGAAAAGAAGATATAAAGTAAAAAATATATCTATCTATCTAAATATGAGGGGCATCCAGGTCAAACTGGGCCTTTTGATGTGAAATGATATCACACCGTTATGAGAGTCTTAGAAAGGTAGGAGCCAAAATCAGCCTGCTTCATGCCTGAAATGCTGGCCTCCCAGGAACTCCCTTAATGGCTCAAATGGCTTGGAGCAAGGTTCGGCTGAAGATAGAGCGTACAGTTCCCACAGACAGATGTGTCTCGTACACAAGTTGGCGATAAGTCATCCTTCAATCGCATTGCACATTGCATTCGTAGGGTACTGACTGATGACGCCAGCACCCTATCCCTGCAATCTGCCTGTTCTCATTCAAGACACATGGCCACGCATTGGAAATGTGTCCGATCTACAGGTATGACCACATATTAAAGTTTTCTCAGATACGATCTCAAGTACATCAGATTTCTGCATTCAAACAGCGCTAAAAAAATCAGGTCTGTGTCACATTAAGTTATAAACCAAACCGGAACACTCTAGGCTGGTAACGTGAATGTAGTCTAAATCCGATGTTAATGCAGATGCTAAATCAATCTGAGAGTGTGGAGGTTTCTCTCTCTCCCTCTCTCTCTCTCAATGTTCTTAAGTAATTCTTTTATGTCCTGTTATGCTTAAGAGAATAATGTGTTCCAATGGTGACTGTACAAGGCATATGAGTACACGTACACGTAAAATAAGCAATAATCAATCAATTAATAATTCATCGTCTATTATAAGAGAAAATAAAGCTTACATTTTCCTTAAAAGTTATATAGCCAAGGGGCTGAGAGACTTACAGCAGGCATAAAACAGAAACACGTCAGACACCCCGTTGTGCATCCACCATCTTCCGCAAACACAAGCTCACAAATGCACACTATTTTTTGTTATTGCTGTTATTATTGAACGGAGAGAGCACGAGAGAGAGAGAGAGGGAGAGGGAGAGAGAGAGGGAGCATTCCCCTCCCAGCATTACAGAGAACGCGTTTCACTCAGGAGCCAGGCCACTGTTTATTTTTATGCGTGTGTAATCTGCCTCTGTTGTATTAAAGCGATTTTTGCGATGTCTTGCGAATCCACTTATCCATTTATCTCTCTTACATTTAATTACCCGTTATTATGCATTTCATTATTCTACAGCGTGTTGTTTGGCATGGAGTCGATTTCTTCATTGTGCACATTATTATCGGTACAGAGAACATAATACCATTTTGTAGGTTGATTCCCCTGAATGGATGAATAAAATGCTTACAAAATGATCACAAGAACAAATCAGGATTTTGGCATCAATGCCGTCAAAGACATGTGACACGTGAAAGACGGAGACAGAACGGAAATAGGGAAGCGGTGAAGGGAATCAGGTTCCCACATTTGGACCTAAGAAGTTCAATATTAATGGAATCTTTTTCTCTCTCTCTCTCTCTCTCTTTCTTTTATATACTTTCATATATATACTGCCAGACACAAAAGTAGACACATATAGGAATAAATCCTATATAAATACACTATACTTTAAATAAATTCCCAGGTTCTGACATGTTCACTTAATCAGTCAAATCTATACAGCATTAAGAAGTAATTAAAATGTTCATTCACCATAAAGACTTCATGAAAAGTGCTGCAGGCAATGGTGCGCTCTAAATCCCCTGCTGATCCATTTTGATTGGCACACACACACACACGCACACACAGACACACATATATACATGTACACACTTACATATAAATGTCTATCCTGTTATTTTCTGAAAGTAAGATCAGGTGCAGTGGTGAGTCATGGGTATTGGCTTGCTCTGCTCTGTCTTCCTTCTGGCATTTCGTTTTTCATGTAGCCACCCTTTAAATGTCAAAAAACCTGCACTGTCCTCTTACTACATGGATATGAGTTATTCATTTCATTCCTCCAATATGAAGTGGTCACATAATGGATTCAAAGTAAGATGGGAAATTTTACCTTCTGGTCGCTAGGGAAGGGACAGAACAGTACTATACTGTCTCCCAAGTTTTGAGTCTTTGTAGCGACCAGTTCATGTGTGTAAATGATTCCTCATGCCACTTTTACAATTTTAGTCCTGTAATATAGTTTGGCCGTGTCAGCAGACAAGAAATAAATCTGTTGATGTGATAACCTGGTCATTCAGTACATTCAGGTCATCAGCTGACTTGACTTTATTGCCAAATAACGTTCTAGACCTTAGACCTGACCAACTGAAGCAACCTTACATCATAACACTGCCTCCAGAGGCTTGTATGCATGATGGGCGCATCGATTCATGCACTTCACTTCTTACCCTGACACGTCCTATGCTCTGGAATAGGATCAATCTGGGCTCATCAGACCATTTTTCTTTGCTCCTAAGGTCAATCCTTACATTGCCTTGCCAAATAAAACCTTTTTTTTCTGCTTAGCTTTTTTTTTTTTTGGTCACAGCTGTTTAGTCACAATCTTGAGTTATTATGACATTGTGGAATGTTAGAATAACTTGTCACCAACTTGTGGGAACTGTACCTGCAGTTCTTACTCAAACCTCCCTCCAAGGCCATTACCACATGTTTGGGCCATTTAAGGAGTTCCTGGGAGTCAAGCATTTCAGACATGAAGCAGGTATCCAAGAACCAATGAAACACTGGGATATTCATGAATTCCATTCTGACGACATTAATTTTATGAAGATGACAGTGCAGCACTCCCCTACCTAACTTTAATACGTTAAACTGGTTTTAGTGGTCTCAGTTGTTTTCATTGCTTCTGAGACAGCCGTCTGAAACTGAGATATGCATATAGTAAATATACTGTACTGTTCATTTAGGCCAGGAAGTGTGTTGTGTGTTTGCTATCTGCCAGCGATTTCTGCTATCTGCTTGCTAAAGTGGTTTTGGATATTCAGTCACACGGGTGATAGAAATTTTCTCAGGCATGATGCATAGTACCCATGAGCATATCACTCAAACGCCTGACCTTCCTTCGACAAAATTTAACGGTTTGGTGGTGACCCAACTGAGCCATTATGAATTGAGTGTGGGTTTAGAGAAGTGTCATTTTGAGCTGGCTTTCAGGTTGGAGTGTTATTCAAAAAAAAAAAAAAAAAACCCTAACACAATTTTATATGTTAACAATGCACGATGTGGTACTTAAACCCACAGGGCATCTCAATATGGCTGGCTGCATTTTAGCTGCATTTCCATGATAATTTATGCTAATAGAAAATGAAATTGCCAGCCATTTATCCTCAGTTTATCTCCTGATGGCGGCCATTAAAGCAGAGATGGGACGCCTGATAAACATCATATTTTTGCTGGAATGTGTGTGGCCTGGTGTATTTACAGTGCAGCTTCAGACACAGCATCTGGGATCATTATCGCTTATAATAATGCTAATATACAGGGAGAGGACTATAAAAATAATTATAATACTACTATTACGATCTCATTCATCCAGTTATCCAGCCGATCATTCTTTGAGCCAGTTGATGAAAAGCGTGAAAAAGGAAGTCATAGATGTGTCTTTCCTTTCATTTTGCTAGCCGGCTAGCTTGAATGAGGAAAACTTAAATTCTTAAACGTTCATAGTCTTTACTCCTAAGATTTTCTAACTTGCTAGCATGAGCTAAACTGGCAGGATGCATGAGAAAAGTTGGTGTGCGCTAACTTTCAAGTCTTATTTACAAATGACATGACATGACATTACAGCGTCAACATGAGCTGATGTTTAATTCATACTCATCCATGTTCATAATCATTACTGCTAACACCAGCTAACTGGTTACCTACCTTGTTTATGCTAACCTATGAGTCAACCTGAGAGAATTTGTAATATCTATTTCAAGGCAAATTAGCATTAATGCAAAAATGTCTGCACTTGCTGCTTCTGAACTAACCTGACAGGATTTATAAGAGGACATACAAGTTGTATGTACATGTAAATCATTATTTCTTCTGCTGCTAATTCCAGTCAGTTAGACACTGCTTAAACTGGCTAGCTGGCTAACATGAGCTAACCTGACAGGATTCATGAGAGGAAATACAAGGTGTGTATGTGAATAATTATTTTTTCTGCTGCTAATTCAAGTCAGATAGACACTGCTTAAACTGACTAGCTGGCTAACATGAGCTAGGCTGACAGGATTTCTTATAATATGTTTAAAGCAAACTCCTACAAGCTAACCAGTTAGCTAATGTAAGCTAACCAGAAGGGAAAAATGACCAAATAAGTACACATAAACATTTCATTTAGTTTTAGTTATTTAGTGATTTTTTCCCCCTCTATTTACTCTTGAGCAATGTGAGTGGGCTGATGTTATAAAGATGTTGCTCTTGACATTTACTGAAATTCAATTTATATTTCTCGAAATTCCATGTTATCACTTTATGAATAATGCGCATACTGTTTTCAAGGGCAACCGACTATTATACTGCTGTTGTAATTACAGTCAAAACTATTATGCCATATGTTAGGGCAGAAACATATTCTTATTGTAGTTGTAATAAATAAGAAATATGTGTATATATGGGTGCTTTTTCACCCAAGCATCAACATTGTTGCCCCTAACTCATGTAAAACATAAAACTTGTTTTTAATTAAAAAAAAAAAAAAACATTATTATTTCTAAAAACTTTCAAAAAAATTCTAAAATATATTGTTGAACAGTGAGGTGTGGTCGTTTTGCCACTTTTCAGTTCATTACAGGATTTTCTGAGACATTAAAAGATGTATTTAAATAATAATGTACTGTATCTAGAAACTAAATATTTCCGCTTTGTCTTGAACATGAAGGATGTTCAAGTCAAACTGGGAGATGAATGAAATGTACTTATTCTACTGTTTTCACTGTGTTTTATGTATTATAACACATTAAATGTAAACAACATATAGCAATTATATCTGTTAAATACTACTACTACTACTACTACTACTAATAATAATAATAATAATAATAGCAATGCATTTTATTTCATATATTCATATATATCATATCTTTCTGGTCACCATAGGTCGCCTTTCAGATCAAACCAAGGATAAATTAAACAAGAAAACACGATAACTTTTATAACAAAGATAAAAAAGCTTAAAACTGTTTCACTTATTGCTGAACATATAGTATACCAAACTTGTTAGTTTCTTATCAACCACTTTTCTTCTTTTCTTTCTTTCTTTCTTTCTTTCTTTCTTTCTTTCTTTCTTTCTTTCTTTCTTTCTTTCTTTCTTTCTTTCTTTCTTTCTTTCTTTCTTAACAAAGTTAAATCACTAAGAGTAGCTCTGCTTTTCTTTTTCTTTCTTTTTTTTGGCACAAACTTTGAGGATGCTTTCTTTCTTTCTTTCTTTCTTTCTTTCTTTCTTTCTTTCTTTCTTTCTTTCTTTCTTTCTTTCTTTCTTTCTTTCTTTCTTCTGACGGTAGTAGTACAATAATGCAGCATGTCATGTTATTTGTAAACCCAAACTCCCATGTCCTGAAGATGTTTCTATGTCAGAAAACATATTCACAGTTTCACCTTAAAAAGTGCTGATGCTAAAGGCTACTTTACAGACTTACAATTAAACACAAACTTTTTAGTATTTTTAGCACTTCTGTCAGCGCTGCTGTTATAGAAAAGGAACCCATACTTCCCGACCAATCAGAAGTGAGAATTTAACAATAGGTTCTCTAATATAATGCCAGTTTCCTGGGGGTGTTAAAAAAAAATTCTACAAGGGTACTGAACGATTACATGAAAAGAACTTGAGGCCTGATTTTGCGCTTAACATCCTTTATTCATTTTTTCATTTTCAATGTTTAATCATAAGAGGTCAATGGAAGGAGTTTTTCCCCCCTCATTATTTAACATGTAGTCAAATAGCACATACAGTATTAATCCTCATGATCCCGCGGACCTTAAAAGTCCACTGCTGCTTGTCGAGCATCAATTCACTTTTTAAAAGATGTGCCTTTTCTTAATGGATTTTGTCCCCTCAATTGGCACTTATCCTTATATTGCTGGTCATGCTCCTGACGGGGATGTAGAGTGGACAGCGACAAAAGCAGGATTTTGGCATCGTGCATCTAAAACACATTGAGATTCAAATTCAGACATCCAACTGACCCGCTAATCAAGGACTGCACTTGAGTCGAGAGCACGCAGCGAGATTGAGTTAGTGTTCAAGTGAATGAAAAGAAATCTGCACATACGCGCTCACTTTTTTATTTTCCATCCACTTAAACACACAGTTTGACATTATTCTGAAGTTTTAACGCAAATTAATTAGATGAAATGATTCAGACGGTTCAAAGCCTCTGCAGATGAGGTACGGTTGAGTAGTGAGTGTAAAGGATTGCAATTAAAGCAGATGAAAAGGCTTTTTAAGCTCAAACTCGCTGACCGCTGTAATTCTACAGCACAAGACCTGACAGGCTGGTAATCTCATGGCGCAAATAATATTGCCAACAGTGTACGAGGCACATTAACTTCCTTGATTTGAGCATCATACAGAAAAAAAATGGTGACATTAAAAGTTATACTAGAATACTCGATCTTGGGTTCACTTGAAAGTTATTCCAGGATGAGGCAGAATGGGCTGGGTTGATTTTAATACCTATAGGCTGAATGACAATAATTTGGGAATAATGTCTTTTAGCACCATCATCAAAACATGATCCGTAAAAAGGAATGGCGATAAAATATTTCGGAATACATGGTGACTGGAAGACGTTGTGGAAGGAAGATTTGTTAAATCCATGCCGAAACACATTATAGCTGCTTGTGGTGGACCATCCTGTCCATAGAACATCCTGCAGTAATACTATACAGTATAATATCCTAAAGTACTCTGGAGCAAACTGTATAGGTCTCATTAGCAACAAACGAGGAAAACAAAACATTACATCCATCCATCTGAGAGAGTGTGAGAAATCTATGCTGTGCGCTCTGCTTTTGTCTCTCGTCTGCTTCTGCTGTGATTGTAATCGCAATTACGGTGACAAATGATCAGGCTGATGAACAGCACTAGTCTTAGTCGAAATGGTGTAATTTTCATTCTGACGCTTAAGGAGTAAAGATGGAATCAAAGTTGTTTATTGGCCATGATTTAGGATTTGATCCAGCAGGATCCCTAATGTTTGTAGACCGTCATAATGACATTGTTATTGTTAAAATTACATTGAGATAATATTAAGGGAGTGAACAACTTTGCAAATACAACCTCAAAACGCAGAAAATGTAATAATTATTTGGAGCATTTATGCTGATTAACATCAATTCGCACACAATCCGGATATGTCCATGCTCCCTTAAATTTCTAGAACTTTAATGGCATGTGTATCTTGTGTCATGCCTTCCTTTAAATTTACAGTACCATGAGATTTATCTTAGAATCATAAATTACTCTGCTGTAATGTAATGTTTGTGCTGTGCATTGCTAGAGTACGTGTGCACATTTACGAGCATCGACACCGTGATCCCTAGTAGTCCAGTGGTAAGCACGCAGCACTACCACGACAACAACTGGAGATTGAATCCCAATCAGGCCATCAGTTTGGTATTAATTTGTTTTTTAAGTCACTCTTGCATTGTATTAGGAGCATTCATTCAGCGTCATGCAATTGGCTGCTGTTCGAGCGTTTTTTCATCAAAGTAATTTCACGTTTCAAAAACAACCTAATACCAACATTGTCTCAACATTCATAATAACGTGCCAGATTAACGTCACCATAGCATTTGGACAACCGGAAGTTTAGGCACGGCAATTGGCCTAATGTCCAATAATATGTCTTTGGAATGTGGGAGGAAACCGGAGTAATTAGAGGAAACCCATCATGCACCTGGAGAACATGCACGCTGACCCTGAGGCAGGAATCGAACCTGTAACCTTGAGAAGTCTCATATAGACGTTACCTTAAACACAGAAATGTCCACTGCCTGACATGTGCTTGATTTACGTATCAGAGTATTCTGCAACAGGATTGAATTTCCCACTCTGTGCTGTAGCTGCTGCTCCCGCTAATTCCTAAAAAACACTCGTGCCTATTCCTACACGAGAAATTGAACCTCAGCACAATAAAATGCTTCCACTTTCACTAAACAATAACTTTTGGTGTTTGGTCTCGAGTTTTATTTTAGGCTGTCATTTAATTTTTTTTTATCATTTCAGTGCACAGCCGCTGCTGCAGAAAGCACTTGGAGATTTTTTTTTCATTATCACTCTTTCACTCTATCTCTCTCTCTCTCTCTCGCTCGCTCGCTCGCTGTTTTCCCCCACAATTTTCACTCCTCGTCTGTGTCACACATATACACGCAATCATAACCGACACTCACCCCATTCACCCACTCTTTCCAGGCAGACTTTAGACAGGTGCTGAATATTTCATGTATTTTTCACCCCCCCAACTCCACACAATAAAAATGTGCCTCACAGCAGTAAACAGGAATATGGCGGGCAGAGTTAAATCTTAAATTTATACTCGCGTTAAGTTCGAGTTCTTTGAAATTCAGATCAGGACAGGTACGTACTGTACAGTACCTTGGCTGGATCCGTTCATGCTTTATACTGTATTTCACCTGTGGACATGTTTATGAGGTGAAAACAAAAAAACAATGCACAGCAAACACCTTTTCTTACTTCACTATCAATCTTTGTCTCTCTCTTTCATCTGCGCACTTCGATGTCGATTCCTTCATTGATACACCGAGACAGCTGCCTCTTTGGACTTACCGTTTGAAAATACAGTACCCCCCTCCTCCCTTTATGAATAGTAATGAGTCTGAAATGAGATTTTACAGCAGCTATCCAGCTGCTTCAGTGTGGCGTGGCACGAGCAGATGCTGGCGTTCGCCATGTGGGCCGAACGGACCGGAGGAGTCTGAATCATCCACACAGGGAGTTCTTCGCAGCGCCTCGGCGCCTCGTTCGCTCTCTCAATGGAAGCATTTATTCGTTTAATTGATAGTCGGTCCTCTCATGTTCTCAACATTCATCATTCATTTTTTTTTTCTCAGAAGGCTTTATGGCGCCAGATGCACATAATAGAAAACGGAAAAAATGAAAAAATGAGTTAAAAGTAAAATCCGATTCAATACAGAACTCAAGCTGTTTAATAGGAAATTTCACTCAGCGCCCAATAATTAGACCAATCTATATGTTTTTTTTTGTTTTTTTGTTTTTTCCATTCCATGATAGCCGGGTGCAGTGGAGAGTGTAAGAGATACTGATCTTAGATGATTACTCAACATTTTCGTCTCAGTATTTCCGTCTGATATTATTTATTTATTTATTTATTTTACGAATATTTTGAGAGCAGCCCTAGTGTGTGTGTTTTTAAAATTAAGTTACACCATTGAGTCAGCATTTTTCTTCTTTTCTATAGTCACACTACAGCATCTGTTTTTTGTATTTTTTTCAAACATTGATTTGCTTTGTAAAGTATCACATTCACGTCAGTTTGTTTTCTGAAAAAGAAAAGCATCAGATTCTTTATTAAAACGTATACAGCAGCATGAGTTTGATTTCTAAAAACATCTGTTTGTTTGGTCAAACTTGCGCTACAACATAATTTTGTTTCGTCAAAACATCTGTTTGTTTCCTTTTTTTTTTTTTTTTTCAGTTTTGTAAGTTAGACAACAACAACGCTGTCCCTAATACATCGGTTTGTTTTTTTTGTAAGGATTGGTTTATTTTGTAAAAGTAACACTTCAGCATAATTTTGTTTGTGAAGTTATTTTTTGGCATAGTTTTGTTTGTCAAAAAAAAAAAACAAGTTTTCTCAGCAATACTGTACAGACGTGTTTTTGACAAAGTTCCAGAACATTCTCATTTTTTAAATAGTACTCGCATACATCTGTCTTTAAGTTACATTACAGAGTAATTTTTTAAGTTTTATAAAGTAATCTTTTTCTTTTTTAGTGGCATCAATTTAGTTAATAAAGGTTGCACTACAGGATCAGTTTATTTGTCTAAAAGAATTAGTTTTATAAATAAAACATAATTAAAAAGGTGTGATTCCCTGTCTCCTGGCCCACCGTGACAAAATAAAGTGGTATAGACGATGAGTGAGTACATAACATTATTTTGTTAAAGTTTTGTTCATTTCATGTCTAATTTTCACTTTTCACTTTTTGTTCATTTTGCTAAAAGCATCAGTTTGTTTTCCAAAAGCTTTGTTTGTTTTGTAAAAGTAACACTACAGCAACAATTTGTCTTATAAACGTTATACCACATACGTTTGTTTTGCGAAAAGCATCAAGTTGTTTATTAAAAGCTACACAACAGCATGATTTAGATTTTTAAAAGCATGTTTTTTTTTTTCTTCTTTTTGTGGCACTACAACATAATTATGTTTTGTAAAAGCATCTGCTTTCTTTCTTTTTCTTTAAAGAAATTGTTTTTTTTGTTGTTGTTAATTTCAGTTCATGTGAATTCATTAGTTTGTTTGATGAATGGCGTACATTTGTTTTGTTAAAAAGTTGTTTATTTTAGTTGTATACAGTTTTCTGGTATACTCCGGTTTGTTTTCTTAAAACATAGTTTTGTTTTCTAAAACCATCATTTTGATTTATAAATCTTCATCATCAGCCTCTGTATATTTTCTACCAAAACATTAGTTTCTTTTGTAACTTACACTTTAGTACAGAGCCCCTAAAGGGACATGGATGAGGGGGGAAACGCCTGCAAAGAAATGCAGGCAAAATAGATACAGTTTTTAATTATAGGTTAGAGGAATATTACAAAGCATTACTGATTGCAGCGTATTGGACACCTACCCTATGTACACATGTACAGTAGGTTGATAATAACTATGAGATTAGCAAAATTTGAATTATGCTTGAGCTAAGAAATAAGCCTTATTTTGTTAAAGGTAAAGATGAAATAATGCTTGGTATTTTATTTCACCTGATTTATACGCACACGAAAAAAGTTGTTCTGAATTGAATAGACGGGCTTGTAGTTTATAATATTTTATTAACAGATGGTGCTTATACTATAATGTGTGTTAGTGCACGTGTGTATGCGTGTGAAAAAAAAAAAAGTGTGTGTGTGTGAGTGTGTCTCATGCTGTCTCTGACCTGCTGCGTTTATTCTAAATTCGTCTGCATCACAGTCAGAGCCCTGTCTTATATTACTGACACACACATCAGGGTGCTCTGAGCAATCTACCTGAAACAGGTGTCCAAAAGTTGATGTGCTTGTGTGCGTGTGCGTGTGTACTGTTCAATATTAGGGGCTTACATGTGTGTGCATAAGGATATTTGTTTATACAGGGATTGCTATTAAACCAGACAAACACTGGGTCTCTTGAGACACATGCTGTAGCGCGCACACCCATGCACCGCTACTAACGTTTGTGCCAAATGAGAAATCCTCTCAAGCCCTACTCGCTCTAATTAACCAAGGGTTGCCGCTGACGTCACACTGAAAGCGCCTCATTTATTATATTGACTTTGTCATACTTTCCTTATGTCGCGCCATATGTCTGGTGTGACGGCAAGAACGTTAACAAAGGCGAATGATTTTTCAAATCATTCCTTTTTGATGTGAATTACAGCCGCCGCTTTTACTCTGCTACAGAATAATAACCAAAAGCAACCAGTATCGAGAAAATGGCAGCACATAAAACATAACCAGAATACAACCATGGTCCATACTGTACTGTATACAGTACAAACACCATAACAGTAAAACATCTCATGTGACACCGTGCCTTTATAGTCCACATGTCACCTGTGATATTATTCTTACAGATATACGATATCCTCTTTGAGGTTTATTGAACATCAGGCTTCGTTGGTGTCACAAGGCATGTGAACATCTTTTATTTAAAACTATGTGCCTTATTAATAATGCATGATCCAAATGGTTATGCATAACCTTGCACTGCAATTGAAGCAGCATGCATATGTTTTCATATAATCGTTTTCAAATAATTCATGCACATTATGCTTATGAGATTTTCAATTCAGTTCATGCAATACTGTACATTTCACACCTATACTATACTATACAGTACAGCGTATACTGTAGGAAGTGTGCTAAATTGGCACAGGTTTTACAGTACGCCAGATGCCGTCCTTGATGAAATTCCCATTTTATCCACTACATCCGATGGCGGAAGTTTGGCAATTGGATGGGAATTGAACCCGGGCCTTCTGCATGGCATACAAGGGTAAAACATACTGTACATGGCCTAAAGTGGGAGGCACTGTTTGATCAAATGTATGTGAACACTGGGCAGTGGTGGCTCAGTGTGTTAAGAGGGAAACACACTGAGTTATGAATCGGCAGTTTGAGCCCCAGCTCCGCCAGCTTGCTGCTGTTGGGCCCTTGAGCAAGGCCCTTAACCCTGTCTGCTCCAGGGGCGCCGTAAAAATGGCTGACCCTGCGCTCTGACCCCGGCCTACTAACAAGAAGCTGGGATATGCGAAGAATAAAGAATTTCACTGTGCAGTAATGTATGTGTGACCAATAAAGGCTGACTTAGAACTGACTTAGAACACCAAAAACGTCATCCCAAAATCATGGGCGTTAATATTGAGATTTTCACACTTATTCATCTCCAGTTTCCTAAAATGTTTTTTTTTTTTTTTATCGTGTTAGTTTTTCACACCCAAACAAAAGTTTGTGCAGTGATATCTGGAAAGATACAGTATCAGCCGGCCTGGTATAAACTCAGAGATCTAATTCTCTAATGGGGATCAGGGGTAGTTCAGTGATTAAGGCATTGGACTATGGTTCGGGAAGGTCTTAGGTTCAAATCCCACGACCACCAAGTTGGCCCTTGCGCAAGGCCCTTAAACCTCAACTGCTCAGATGTATAATGAGATACAAATGTACAGTACGTCTCTTTGGATAAGGGCGTCTGCTAAATACCTAAAACGTAAGTAATTCATTCCAAAGGTCTGTACAGGCCACTGAGGTTCTTCCAGGAATTAACCTTGACAATGCACGTCCTTTCATGTTGGAACAGGTTTGTGCATCTTGGTGTACTGTACTGTAAGTGACAGTAAATCTTACAGGAACAGCATAAATTCAGTATGTTTTAGACAGTTTGGGGGTTTTTGATAGATATAGATATGTTGTGTCAACATTTTGGCATTTTGGGAAAGGTTTCAACCAGACGTCCATATTGGCAGTATAATGTACTGTATATAATAATTCTGTATAAAACACATCATATCCTAAAGGTCACTGATTAATGGAATCTAAGATTTGAAGCAATGTTTTTTTTTCTTCTATAATTTAGTGTGCTTGTGTTTACAGCATTTACCCACATTTATCATCCTTTAACAGCTGCAAACAAATCATGCTTTGGCATTATTTTTATACACAGGTAACACATTTTCCGGCTTGCCATCTGTCTCAGTGCAGTGGTTCCCCGGTTGAGGGCTGTGGCACCTGCTCTGCTCTGCTTTAAAGTACCCACCGAGAAGTTGGGCAAAAGTCCAGTTTTAACAAACTTCCATCAGGCTGGATCTGATACAGAGTAGATCTTGGACACAAACTTTTTCAGCATAAGATAATCAACATAATTGATGGATTGATGAGAATTGATGATTGATAGTGGTTTACTACTTCTGTGGCAGCGCAGAGTGGAAGATTCGAAATCATTATGGTGGTGGTGGAAAAAATGGGTAGGATGGATGGATTTAAATCATGGGTCAACTTTGTACCCTTCCAAATGGGGATGCTTCCAGTACAGTGGTTCTCGGAATTCATGTCCCTGGCAATAAAATCCTGGGACCAGGGACAGGAATTACTAATGAGCTTTCGTTAATTACTGCTTTTGTGTAATGGAAAGTGGTGTTGCAGATTTCATCAGATGTTTTGCTAGGCATGCCTCGGGAGGAACAAGGTATCTTTTGCTTTTTTTTTTTTTTTTGGATGCTGCCTGAATTAACTGAATATACCAGAAGAGCGTGTGGTTGGGTCTGCACGTGCAGGGTGGTTTCGTTCTCCCGGACACCGATCCCTCGAGTTTATTACTGTTCATTATATGGAGCAAAGATTTACAGTTTTGAAGAATGCTCAGACAAGAGGATATAATAGATTGCATGGTAAGGAACTTTACTGAGTACATACACCCTCTACTGGATGGAGCGTTTGTATCCATAATGTGCACTATGTATATATACATA